>JAXCGZ010005935.1:0-92647 GCA_037179515.1 Halocaridina rubra | reverse complement strand
GTTTTGGGATGGGCTAAATGTCTGCTGTGTTCCATGAGGCTGGTCTGATTCTTCGTGTGTTTGTTGAATTGATCAGAGAGAGCAGAGCAAGCTCCCCTTGGGGCCCCATATTTTGAATCATTGTGTATGTGATTCTATCAGCACCTGGGGCTGGGTTCTTAGAGCTTTTGCTTACTCTTAGTAGCTCAGTCAGAGAGAAGGGAGCATCTGTTTTGTCTTCAGTGTTGATGGCCTCTTCTATTTCTTCCCATCTTGCAGTGGTGAGGTCCTGAAGAGTTGTTCTGGTGGTGATGGGGAGCTGGTTGGAGCTTGCTCTATCTGCGAATTTGACGGAGAGTTCTTCTGCTGCCCTGCTAGGATCCCTGTGGGGGATGATTTTAGGAGGTTTACTTTTAGCAAAGGAGTTAATGCTCCTCCACATCTGGCCCACAGAGGTGTGAGCATCTAGGGTGGAACACCACTCTGGCCATTTTGTCCTATTAACATTCCGTGTCTCTTCATGGACATGTTCTTTGACTGCCTGGAGAGTGCGGTAGGAGTCTTCAATGCGACGTTTCCTGTGCATTTTCCGGATGATGTTGATCCTGCGATTGAGTTATTTAACACTGTCACAGTAGTACCATCTGTCCCGATGAGTGGTGTGTTGTGGTTTACAGAGGGGGATGGAGGAGTTTGCTGCAGCTTGCAGGGCATTGACTAGCTCGGCCTCTGCTTGGTCGATGTCTTCAAATGGTGTGTAGGATGAAAACCAATTGCTGAGGTGCTCCTGGAATCGGCCCCAGTCGGCCTTCTTGAAATTTCATCGAGGGGGAGGAGCAGGGATTTGGAAGATTTCAGGAATTAGCAGCATGAGATGGATCCTGTAGTGGTCGCTTGTGACCAGGGGATGAACTCTCCATGTGGTGTCTTGCCTTAGGGAGTTGGAGACAAAGGTGAGGTCCAGTATTCCAGCTCTGTCATGAGTTGGCTCATGACTGTTGAGAAGGGAGTCCTGAATCTTGGATGGTGCGCATTGAAGTTGCCTCCTATTACCAAGTCACGATGACTGGCTAGCCCGAAGAGGATAGTTAGGTCTAAGCCACCATCGTGTTGTCTGTAAATGTTGTACAGATCTATGCAGCTGCCCTGAAGTTTGATGTTAACAGTGAGGACGTGGACATCTTTGCCGATGTAGACTGGTCGGGTTCTTTCCTTGGCTAACAGGTTTTTCCTGATGAAGGTGGCGCTGCCTCTGTTCTCCCCTGGAGACCAGTGCTGGTAGAATCCTTTGTATCCTGAGATTTTTGGAGTGTTTTGCTATGTGCACAGGGTTTCTTGAACCATGATGACATCTATGTTGTCAGCCTTGGCAATGCCTTCAAGATGTTGTACCTTGTGTCTGAGACCCTGGGCGTTCCAGTGTAGGATCCCAAGATTAGACATCTTGATGATTTAAGGAGTTGGAGGTGGAAGGAGTGGTGGTTTGTTGAGGCTGGTGGTGGGTTCTGGAGATGAGGGTTTGGCAACGACAGAATGGGCTACTTCAATGACTTGACTGTAGGCATCTTGAGGAGAGGCTTCGGTTTCAAGGAGTCGGACAGCTGCCTGTATGGCTTGAATAAGATTGTTGGTGAGCTCATTTACTGTGAAGAGGATTTGTTGTTGGGAAGAGGAGGCAGATGTAGGTGTCTGGATAGGCTGTTGAAGTGTGGGGGTATGGGATTTAAGTCTAGGGTCCTGGGACCTGTTGTGGTGAGCAGGTGTGTGTGTGGTCTGAGTGTTGCATGTGACTGTATTGAGTGTTTGAGTGTTGCATGGGGTGAAGGTGTTGGTGTGAGTGTTGCGTGAGGGGATGGTGGGAGTGGGAGTGTTGTTTGGGGGGATGGTAGGAGTGTGAGTGTTGTGTGATGGGGTGGATGGAGTTGGTGTAGGGATGGAAACTGTAAGAGGTGTGATCTGTGTGTTAGGAGCTGGGTTAGTGTTGTGTGGTGGGGTTTGGTTGGGGAGGTTGGGTCTGAGTGAGGCAGGAAGGGGCCTTTGCCAAGGATTGGAGGTGGGGGGAGGAGCTAGGATGAAGTTGGAGGTGGTGTGATTGGTGGCAGGGGCAGAGGGAGGGACTCTTTGAGGAATCCTCTTCAGCATTTCTGGGCAGCAGTTGTTCCATGCGTGATGGTTTCCCTTACAGTTTGGGCACTTGGCAACTGTTGCTTCTTTGGCCTTGAATTTGTCGAGGCAGCGGTCAGTGGAATGTCTCCCACTGCAGATTGCACATCTCTCTGGGAGATGGCAAGTATTTCTATGGTGCCCAAATCTTTGACACCGGAAACATCTCTGTGGTTCAGGAGTGTAGTCTCTTAAATTGAATTTGCCCCAGATGCCGAGATTTACTCGCGAAGGGGGTGGACCACAGATGTGGACCAGAACTTGTTTTGAGGGGACGGTTTGGCCCTCTATTTTGGAGGAGCAACATGAGGCAGCAGTAATATATGTTTGCTTGGTTAGCAGGTCAACTGACTAAGCAACAGGGAAGCCAATGAGGATATATTTCCTTATTTTTTGGGCAGGTTTCATCTCTGCCAAGTGAGGTGAATTGAGGCTGCGGATCTTCTCTGCGGCTTCTACTGAGGATGGGTGGATGATAAATTCACCCTGTACATTAAGCTTAATTTTGCAGCCAAACTCGGTGAGTTGGTCTTCCAACTCACTAATTAGGTCATATGCCTCTTTAGTGGAAGGAGTCTGGACTTTAAACTTTGATATGGGCTCTCTATCGGTCTTCGGGGCTGGGGCAGCAGCACTCTCCTGGCTGCTGCCAGACGCAGTCCTTGGCCTCTTCTCTCCCACAACCGTCCACCCCTCTTGAGAGGGTCGAGTTCCATTCCCCCTTCTGTGGGGGAGCAGGAGAAGCGGTACAGGCCATGACTAACAACTAGTCATGGATATCCACAGATATCACTAAGTATATTATATAACTTGTACTGTTTGTCAATTTTGTTTAATAAAATATAGGGGCCTTGTGGCTGGATCACTTCAGTTAATTGGAACACTACAACATTTTATCACTAAAACAGTCTTCTATCTTTCTTCCCAACTCTCGTGAGAGGGGGAGTGCAAACAGAAAATATGCAATGGATCACCTTGGTTATGAGACACACCACAAACTATGTTCGGCACCAAGTGGTCTTTTTATTTCTCTTCCCAGCTCTCTCTTAAGAGAGGGAAAAGCAAACAGAATATAAATGCAAAATTAAAATTTGAACACTATCTATGGAATTATGGAACACACAGTAATGTGTGTTCAACTAAATGAAAACAACACAAAAGCACAAAAAAACAAAACAAAAAACAAGGCAATCTTTCTGTTTCTCTCTCTGGCTCTCGTGAGAGAGGAAGAAAAGAAAACAGAGATATTTAGATTCGTTTTTTCCTTGTAGAAACTTCCACCTAGATTAGGGAAGTAGTGGAGGAGGAGAAATTAACTTCACTGGTAGGAAAAAACTTCAACTACCTATCGCAAAAGATATAAAAACAGAATAGAGACTTGAACACTTTCTTTTTCCCTTTTTCTTCCCAACTCTTATACAAGAGAGAGAAGAGCAGGCAGAAATATTTAGGGTTATAGAACACACACACAGTTACTTGTTTTCACTAAAACAAAAACGGGAACACAAAAACAAAGCAGAAACAATCTTCCTGTTTCTTTCTCTGGCTCTCGTGAGAGAGGAAGAAACGAAAACAGAGATACTTAGGTTCGTCTTTTTTTTTCTTTGTAGAAACTTCCACTTCGGATCAAGGAAGTAGTGGAGGAGGAGGAAATCACTTCACTGGTATGAAGAGGCTTCAACTACCTCTGGCAGAGAGGATGATGGAGGTCCTATCACCACTGAAATCGAGATATAAAATACACATGCTTGCAAAAAAAAAATCCTCGATGCACTGAATTCACAGTAGGTGAATCGCGATATAGCGAGGGATTACTGTGTGTGTGTATATATATATATATATATATATATATATATATATATATATATATATATATATATATATATATATATATATATATATATATATATATATATACACACACACACAGGGGGTTATCGTTTAACATCAGGGTTCCGTTCCTGACAACTGACTTAAAGTAGATTTCGATGTAAGTCGGAAAAGACTTAAATTAGAACCTAGGTCCCCAACCAATGTTAAAAATAAATCCTCTAAAACAACGAAAAATAATCTAAGCTCTTAATCTAATACATAAAAATAGTAAAACTATACTTAACAGTATTGCTTACCTTTACATGTGTAATGTAAAACAAAAATAGTAAAATTACACTACAGTACAATATTGCTTACCTTTACTCATGTGGTCAGTTTGAACACTGGAAGGGGCATTGCAAGGGAGGGTAAGACAGGCTTACTGGGAGGAGGAAGTTAGAAAGGCAGGTGCTGAGGAGATTGGGGCAGGTGACTCTGGAGAGCAAAAGAACATACTTGAGGTAATGGGTCAGGTGAGTCAATAGAGGGAGAGGCACCTGAGGTATAGGGTACAGGATCAGTTCCTGGGGGCTTTTCCTTCATGAAGAATTGATTGAGGCAAGTCTGGAAGGATGCCCACCTCTTCTCCCCATATATTTCCTTGTAACACCACAGGGAATCATTGATCCCTCTCTCGACCTTAGTGTATCTGGCAATGTTGGGGTCCTAAACCTCAAGCTTTGCCAACACATCCTCTACCAGGGTATATGTTTCTTCCAATTCCCTGGGTGTAAATCTCCTGGGCTTTGGGGTTGGTAGATCTTCCTCCTCTGCAATCACCTGCTTCTCCAGATGAATGAGGTCCTCGGCAGATAACTTCTCGCCATGAGATTCCAAAAGCTCTATTATATCATCAGCCTCCACCTCCAACTTGAGTTCCTTAATCAAGGCAACTACATTATTGCTTTGTGACAGAGGCTGTAGTAGCTGCTCTATTAGTTAACTTAGTAATTATTAACAGTATTTTTCTTACTAAAATAATTCTCACTCCTTGCCTTTTGCAGATTATGATTATTTGCAATTTATATTTCAGCTTATAGCTAATTCTAAATATATCTTAATTAATATTCTTGTACGTGTAGAAAGCATGATCCCAATATAAAAGTCTCCCCCGTATTTCTGTTTTCTGATTGTTCCTTTTCTTAAAACAAGGCCATAATCGTAGCAAGTCGATTAGATACTTTTTTTTTCTAATGATAAAATAGCTCTTGCTAATAAATTTTTAATATTATTAAAATTGTTATTGCTGATAATTTTTTTTTATAAATGTAACCTTGCTGATATGTTATTAGCCTGTCTAGATACATTTCAGTAGCTTCTTTATTATTTGAATAGTAAAGTTCCGTCTCCTATAATGCAAAGAGCCATCTAGAGATTGTTTACCAATAACCTATTTTCCCATAATAATTCTCGTTTTATTTTATTTGCTTCCACCTATTGCACCTAAAATACTGTCTTTCCCTTGCATCTCTGCCATAATTGCCTGCCAGGGACCATTACTACAGTAGCCCTCGAATATTATAAGAATCAGTTACTGCTCTGGAAATATATCCTACAGATGACGTCGCCAGGAGGGACATTGAATTGTCCTCATTTAGCGGCCTAACTTCCCAGAGGAGAGATCTCGCCTCAGCAGTCAAGTTTCTTTCAAACCTTATTAACTTGGCGTCTTCACAGGAATTCATCTGGTACAAACAAGGTGAGGGATAGTGTATGGTAAAGCTCACTGATCAAGCAAATTGGGAATTCGAGAAACAGGTTGAATTCATTACTGGTTGAATCCTTTACTGGTTAAATCCTACGAAATTTTTCTCAGATTCCATTTCAATATAAAACGAATTTTTGTAGATTACCTAACTGGAATCTCATTTGCCGAACTTAATTCCTTAATCTGGAAATTACCGCTGATATACAGTCATAAGAAATTTCTTTCATTGAATGTGCCAAACAAAAATCTCATCATCTGAAGATTGGTTATGACCCCGTAAAATTCTATCCCTTTTTCCTAACAAATTCTAATTTCATTTCACCCCTTTCTATCGTCGTAAATAAAGTGTTTTATGTCAAAACTCGCGAATAAAGTTATTTACTATATAAATTGCAAGTAATTATCATTTAACTAAAGTGCTTAATGCTATAATCTGCAAATAATTAAAAAGTAATTTTACCCTGTTGGCTTTGCAAACATTTATTGTTAACCACAATTTAACGAATACATACTGATTACCTAATTGTGATTACCTAATTGTGTTTACGGAAAAGAGCCCAAAGCTCAGTATTTTCCCGTCTTCTGATCGGTTCCATTTTCTACTTAGTGATACTTATCATACCTGTCCTTAAAACTATGGATTGAGATAGCATTAACTACCTACTCGCTTAGCGAATTCCAATTATCAACTACTCTTACACTGAAAAAGTATTTCCTTACATCCTGCAAAGAAGTTTTCTTACGAACCTTCAAACTATGACCTTTAGTTCTAGAGCCAGCCATATCAAAATATCGATCCCTTTCCCTCTATCATAACTATGAAGGACTTTAAAGACTGTCACCATATCCCCCCTCAATCTTCTGGCTTCAAGTGATGGTAAGTCTAATTCCCTCAGCCTCTCATCATAACTGAGATTAAGTATTTCTGGCACCAGTTTCGTGGCATGTCTTTGAACTTTTTCAAGCTTGGCTATGTACTTTTTCAAGTGTGGATTCCAAAAGGGGGCTGCATATTCGAGTTTAGGCCTCACATATGTTACATAAATATTTCTGAATATTTCCTTGTCCATGTGCCTGAAGGCTACCCTTACATTTGATAAGAAGGCATATGCTGCCCTTACTGTGCCATTTATATGTATTTCTGGAGACAAATCTGCCAGTATGTTTACTCCTAGATCTCTCTCATTTTCTGTCTCTAGAAGTTGTACTCCAGGCACCGGGTAGTCAAGCTTGGGCCTTCTTGCACTTGTATCCATTCTCATTACCTTACATTTTGAAGTACTGTATTTCATTGGCCACTTTTCTGACCACTCATGCAGACTATTTATATCTTCCTGAAGTTCTCTACCATTGTTCTCGTTTCTTACTTTCTTAACAATCTTTGCATCATCCTCAAACATATTCATGAATGAATTTACAGACTCTGGTAGGTCATTTACATATACAAGGAACAAAAGTGGCCCTAAAACTGAACCCTGTGGAACTCCACTACTGACTCTTCTCCATCCAGACACTGAGTGTCTTACTCTAACACTCTGTTCCCTTCCTTCTAAGTAAGTTTTTATCAATTCCAAGACATTTCCACCTATTCTAGCCATTGCTTGCAGCTTCCTAATAAGTCTCCCATGTGGAACAGTATCAAACACTTTCTGGAAGTCTAGGAATATGCAATCTGCACAGCCCTCTCTTTCCTGTAAAATTCGGTTTACCTCATCATAAAACTCTAATAAGTTTGTTACTGTTGATCTACCTTCTCTGAAGCCATGTTGCCTCACTGACAAAAAGTTGAAGGATTCCAAGTGAAGAGAGATATGTTTCCTTAGTAGTTTCTCCATAACTTTGCAAGCTATGCTGGTCAAGGAAACTGGTCTATAGTTCAGAGCCATATCCCTCCTTCCCTTTTTTAAGATAGGTATCACGTTTGCTTGTTTCCAGCATCTTGGAATCTCCCCTGTATTTATCTTGCTGATTCTTCATATATTGGGAATAAAGGGTTTTGTGTTATATGTTGCGAATACTTCAAAAGGTGGTGTTGCCCCTTTTTCATTGCAAATAGTTCTTAACCAAAAGTGAATGAATACTGTATTTATCTCGTAGATTCTTCTTTTGTCGTAAATAGAGTGTTTTACCATATAAATTGCAAATAATTAATAAGCATTGCAACTTTTGTGGTTGCCCATAATTTAAGTAATACATACTGTATTTGTCTGGCTTATTCTTCATTTATTGTGAATAAATTGTTTTCCTTTAATACCGGCAGAGAATTAATGGTTTTGTATGCTCATACGGTAGCATAAATATTTCTAGTTAACTGTGACTAACCAATATATTTTCATCCAGTAGATTAATACTGGAAACTCATTATATGTGTGCTCGTGCTTTTGGTTTTCCCATTATTAACAGTGTGTCGTTTCTGTTTCTGCAATTGCAGTGTTCTCTATGCTACTCTGCCTGTGTGACAGAGATGATCGTCGAGTTGAGGACAGAGTCTTGGCATCCATCTCTAGTGCTGGGAATCGAAATCGTGCTTACCACCTCCGGGATTCGAGGCAGCATTCCAGAAATTTAAATTTAAAATTTGTTCCAGCTCCAAAAATTAATTATATATTTTAATGTGTCATTGCATTTCCAAAATTAAAAGAAAATTGAATTCTAAGTTTAATTTAACCGAGTGGTGGTATACAGGTGGGGTGTTCAAGTATAGTAATATCTGTCCTGTTTGTTAGTGAGCTCTTAACCGAGTTCAAAACTTTGAGTCTGCTTAGTAAAACAAAAATTTAACAACCTCCCCATTCCGACAAGAACTTGGTGCCCGAACAGGGACCCAAACAGACAGACTGATTTTGATAGATCTATTTTTATTTTGCTTTTAAACATTGCACATGAAACCCAATTACTATTGGCTCAGATTATTGAGATGAATGAATCTTAGGCTGCGCACAAAAATTTTATTGCTAGAAATGTTACGGATCAGAAATGTTTTATTATTTTCAAAATTAATAACAGTAACTAACATTTTTCTTGTTTGCTATATGGTACACAAAATTTCAGGAAATCTGCATGAGATTATGTGGTAACAGAATTAAGAAATTTTGCATGACAAGAACACGTGTTATTTAAGATTCCATTTATTTGTGTGATAAGATTGAGTTTTAAAGCATTAGTGTTTTATATATTCGTTAAAGGGTGATATTTGTTAAGAATTGTTTATATTTCTTTGGGATTTAGGAATTGGGAGCAAGCATATTAAGTATTTGACTGCTTATAGATTGGGAAGAAAAACTTTGGTGTCGTTTATTGAGCCTAGGTTAAGCCCTTCATGTGTCTGAGTTGTCACTCAAAATTAAATTTTCTCATTATTAGTAGACACATATGTAATCTGGCTGACTTGTAAGCAATTAGCTTACCTTTGGTGTATTTTGCATAGGATCTGTGCCCTATTGGCAACACTCCAGAATTTTACTTACGACATTTAATTTGTGGGTATTGCCTAATACGTGCTCATACGCAGGCACGACTTCTGTACTGTACTTGTTTGTATGGGTACTAGCTGGTAAAATTCGTTGTTGCTCATTCCTTTCATTTGCACCATATCCACAGGTACTATTGCATATTGCTGTTAAGCAGGCACAACTGCCATCCTGTATTAGCAGTGTTTCATGCACTGTTTTGCAACATTTTGCTGCAGTTTCATTTGATTGTATATTGAGTCACTTTTATGGTGAGGGTTTGGGATCACCGTTACGTTTAAGTTTGAACTGTGGTGTTGAATTTTTTTTCTCTCTCCTTGGTGTTGTGTGGTTCTATTTTTTTTTTACTACTGTAGAGATTTGTTTTTTGTGGGTGTTTGTTTTGGTACTTCATTATTGACTGTTTAGGAAACACCATGGCAACTGGGCAGTCACAGGAAACTAACATGGAAACCAGGCAGTCACAAGAAACCATCAAAACATTCGATGAGGTGCGCTACCTGAACATGACGATTGCTATGAGTGAGAAACACGGTCGTCCTCCAGGACCGAAGCTCCTCGAATGGGCTTAAGACAAGATGGCTAAACACCGAGCTGAGCTGGAGAAGAAAGCCAGTGACCAGACACAAGCCCAACGTGATTACGTCCAGGCGCAGGCACAGGCACAATGCTAAAATGAGCTTACGCTTGCTCGGCTTTGAGTGGAAACCCCAGACAGTGGTCCTTCACCCGGAAATGGGGACCAGCCTAGTGAAAGGCCCCTCCAATACAGATATACGAGGATGACGGCAAGCAACTGCTCACTACTTACATCCACTCTTTCGAATGTCTTACGACAGCTAGCAAAGGCACAGAGGCTGAGAAGAGGCATTGGCTGCTGGCCTCCATGCCACCCCATCTGCTCGCCCTGGTCAATGAACTCAATCAAAGGCAACTGAGGGACTACAAGAAAGTTAAAAGCACACTCCTTGCTTCGCAAAACTTTTCACCAGCTGAGAGTCGTGCTAGGTATATTTCTGCTTTCCCATTGAAGGAGGAGAACTGTAGTACCTTTGGCAATTGCACAGCTCGCCTCTTTAATGATTGGTTGCAAAGTGTCCTCGTGAAAAGTTGTATCTGTTCTTTATGTTTGATGCAATTGCCGATAACCTCCCTACAGATACTGCTGCATATATAATGACTCAGCTTAAGGATGAGATCCACTACGAGAAAAGTATAGCCACTGTGGATGAGTACCTCCAGCACAACCAGCCTGGAATACATCTCTGTGACATTATGAGGGCAAAAAGGGCCGATCCCAAGGCTCGTCCTCAGAGTTTCATCTCCCCCGCAGCAGGCCATGATTCTCACCGGGAAGGAGATCACAGGAACGGGAATAACAAGGGCCCCTTGCAAAACTTCCACCGTCTAGCTCATCCTTCTCACACTCCTAAGCCTTAGTAAGGCCATGCATCCACACTCAAGAAGGATGACTTGGTAAGACCTAAGCCTCAGCAGTTCAGAGGCAAGGGCAAATACCCTGCTCCACCTTCCAAGGGTTTTCAGCCAATCTCTAAGAGCCACCACACTCCTTGTCACAGCGGCGGCCCGCATATACATCTGGCCTCTCACTCGGCCCATGCCGCAAAAACAAGGCCAAAAAGGGCCACTGAGGATAACGCCAAGGAACCACCGTACAAAATTGCCAATGTGGAATTCTCAAAACATGATGATCCGGAGATAATCCCAAAATGCCAAGGAATCATAAATGGTGTGGAAGCTAAGATAGCCCTCAACACAGGGGCCAGTGGCATATTTGTTGAAGAGAGATTCATCAGGGATGAAGATTTCACCGGCAAGGTTGTTCGTGTGCAGGCTGCAGAAGGAGAACCTCAGATACGATGCTCCTATGTCATTGACCTGGACTGCAAATACTACAAGGCAAAAGCCCCAGCTGTGGCATTGATTGGGCTTATGTACCCTGTCTTGCTGGGTCATGTACTGAACCTATCCCCTATCTTCAAGGCCAACCTCTAACATAAGGACATTTCTCACTGGAACATCCCTCGGGCGAAGTCACAACAAGCCATTTCAGCAGCAACTCCTGGCTCTGATGCCAGGAATTTGGACGATTCTCTGACTGACTCCATTGGGTCTGCCGCAGTTATTACCTGTAATGTGAAATGCGGAGAGTTCCCCCTCCTTTACCAGATGATGCACCTCTAGAGCCACTGAAGTCCTGTCAAGACTTTGCCAAACTACAGCAGGATTGCCTCATCCTCAAACGCTGGATGCAACAGGCCACTGAAGGAAGATCCTTCATGGTGAGAGAAGGAGGCCAGATCACCTATGCCCTTGAAGATGGAGTCCTTCGTAGGCATGTGGCTATAGATGGCCACACCTTTAAATAGTTGGTGGTGCCCGCTTCGTTGTGCCGCTAGGTTATGTATGTGGCAGACCATTTACTTTTGAGTGGACGCAGAAGCAAAGCAAAAACTCTGCAAGTCCTTCAGAAGGCATTTGCATGGCCAAACATGTACGCTGAGGTAGATAGATATGTGGGCTCCTGTCCTGTATGTCAATCCACCTCTACCGCACCAGCACTGAAAGTTCCCATGGGGCATAACTAAGCTCTCAAAGGAGCCATTTTCCAAGGTCGCTATTGACATATTAGGTCTTATAAATCCAGCTTCGTCCACAACGAAACAGTTCCTCCTGGTATACATCGACCTGGCAACAAGGTACTCAGATGCAATACCACTATCTTCTATCACGACCGAAGCAGTCGCTCAGGCCCTATTTGAAATCTGCTCCAGGGTCGGCTTTCCTGAGCAGGTCACTTCTGACAATGAAAGTCAGTTTACATGTAGGCACTTTGAGGCTTTCTGTAATCTCTTAGAAATGAAGCACATTCGTACGAGTGTCTATCATGTACAATCAAATGGAGCATGTGAACGCTATAACGGGACATTGAAGCAATGTTTGCGCAAGCTAGTGATAGATATACCTAGGCAGAGGGACAAGTACGTCCCTGATGCACTTTTCTCCTTCAGAGACATGCCCCATGACACTACTGGATACTCGCCTTTCGAGCTGATTTATAGTCATAAGGTCAGAGGCCCAGTGGAATTCTTGGCATAATGTTGGGATTCGCCTACCATCGAGGATGACATTTGGGACATCCATGAGTAAACTGCATTTTGAAGTTTTCGTCCCATCTCGAAAAGGCCTGCAAAACTGCACAATTAGCCATTAAGGGCCACCAGCAGACTGCCAAGCTCCTCTTTGACAAGCGTGCCCGGCGTCGTGCCTTGGCATCCAGAGATCGAGCTCTGTTACTTCTTCCAACAGATACTCGCAAGCTAATGCTACGCTGGAAAAGACCGTACACTGTGGTACACCAGGTGACCCCAGAAAATTATATGTTAAATGTTGATGGCAATAACCAGAAATACCACGTTAACCAGCTGAAGCTATATAGTGAGGACCCGGAGGCCTACAGGGATCCTGCGCTGGCACTCTCAGCAACCCTTATAGGTGCCCTCAGCATCAACAGAACCTCCGAGGCTGCAGCAACACAAGTGCTCCATTATAGCAAGCCCTTACCTCCTATATTGGAAGACTCCACCCCTGCGGTGGAGACAGACTTACAGGAGTGGAGTTTTTCAGAAAAAGCCTCTCTGACCACAGCCACTGTCCTAGCAATTAAAGACATAACCTTAATTTTTGATGATGGTAAGGATCCTGCCATTCCCACACACTGAAAGGAAAGTGTGAGTAATTGCGTTATTAACTCCGCACTGCAATCTAGTCAACGGGAACAGCTGAACAAGCTATTAAAGGACTATGAGAACGTCTTCAACGACCTCTCAGGTACTACCGCTACCCTTGAGCATCATGTCAGATTGAATGACTCAGAGTCATTTCGGCATTCCTATGGTCTTCCCCACCAGCTGTCCGTATGGCTGAAGGAATATCTTGACACTTGAGTTCGCCTCGGAATAGTTGAAAAGAGCATTTCGCCTTGGTGTTCACCGTTACTGGCAATGCGTAAGCAAGATGGCAGTCACAGGTTCTGCCTTGACTGTCAAAAGCTTAACTCCCTTACCATCTTTGATGGAGAGCCCATTGCCGCCCCCGAGCATATTGTCTAATTGCTCTCCCAAGCCAGCTACCTGTCCAAATTGGATCTGGCCAGTGGATTTTGGCAAGTCCCGCTAAGCGAGACTACCAAGCCTCTAACAGCCTGTGCCACAAGATATGGTCTATACCAGTTCAGGGTCATGCCTTTTGGTATGATGAATCCCCTTGGCTGCTTCAGCAGACTCATGAGGATAGTACTACAGGATCTTGACATGTTTCTTGCTTTATAGACGACATCCTGTTGCATTCTCAGGATTAGTCATCGCACCTCAAGATTTATCGCAGAGTTCTCGCTCGTCTGAAGCAGCATGGACTTCATTTAAAGCCTTCCAAATGCGAGAATGGTCTCACACAATTGCAGTATCTAGATCACTTGGTCGGAGAAGGAGTTATGTCCCCTTTACAGGACAAAGTGCAAGCTATTAAGGATATGGAGAAACCTGCTACTGTCACTCAACTGAGATCATTCCTGGGTAGTGTCGGCTACTACCAACGGTTCATTCCACACTTTAATACTATCACTGCCCCTTTGCATCATATGATCTCCTCAAAGCAAGGTAAAACCTCCCCTGCCCAATGGACAGACGAAGGGGAGAGAGCATTTTTCAAGCTCTGAGAAGCATTGGCGGGTGAGCCAGTATTACAACAGGAAAACCCTGATTTTCCATTTATCTTGCAGACCAACGACTCAGACGAAGGGCTGAGTGCCGTGCTCTTGCAAGCCCAATCAGACAACTCAGCAGAAGTAGCTCCAGTGCTATATGCAAGCCGCAGGCATTGCCCTGCAGAGTGGAATTACACCACCGTGGATAAGGAAGCTCTAGTTGCATATTGGGCCATAAAGAGTTTTGAAGTCCATCTGTATGGCCGACATTTTACACTGAGAATCGACCACCGTCCTCTCCTATATTACAGACTGCAGACAAACTGAATCCTCGCCTGAAATGGTGGGCACTCTACCTGAATCTTTTCAAATTCACTGCCCAATATGTTGATGGAAAGGACAATGACCTCGCTGATCTACTAAGTCGACGGTCGTTACCCTCAAATGAGGAAGCTGGTGCTGTTAGCCTCAGTTTGACAGGTCTGTAAAGATTACTTCTCTGATGTGCTGTTTATTTTTATGTTTATCTTTTATGTCTTTAATACTGTACTGTACTTGTATATTTTAGCTTACAAACATATTTCAGTTTGTACGTGTAAACTTGGGTTTTCTTAGTTTCCTTTAGTATAGTATGTTTATGCACTCTTGTGGAACGTATCCATGTGTATTAATATTATTCCTAATGGAAGACGAAGAAGATGAAGAATATTTATGTGATTGTAGTTTTATATTTCCCTCTGTGGGACTCTGAATGCCAGAATAGAGCAGAAACTTTTAGTTTAGTGTTGAATAGCTGAAACTGTTATAAATCCAGTCTCCACTGTTAATGATGACTTGATTCAATTTTTTCCTTTTACATATATTGTATTTTTTTTTATATTATTTAATTGCCTTATTGCATGTGAATAATTCTTAAACTTAAATATTGATATTCTCTGATATTTAATTGTGATTTCAATTTTCTTGAAATTTGAATTTGATCACATTCCTTCTATATTTTGCATGTCATTTAATGTTTTTTATATAATAATTGTTCACTTTACTAATAGTATGATATGTTCCAGTGGTGGATACCATTTTTTTTATTGTTCATTTGTTCTTTTCCATTAGAAGGATATCTCATCCCTCATAATAACACTGAAGTCACCATAACTTCCTCTGTTCTTTTTTTGCCATCTGTAGTAGAATTTTGCTAATTCAATATTCTCTAGAAATGGCCTTTGTAACAGTGTTTCGCTCAAAGTCACCAAAGGCTGTAGTAGATGCCTTATTAGTTAACTTAGTAATTATTAACTGTTTTCTTTCTTATTAAAATAATTCTCACTCCTTGCCTTTTACAGATTATGATTATTTGCAATTTATATTTCGGCTTATAGCTAATTTTAAATATATCTTCTTTAATATTCTTGAACGTGTAGAAAGCATGATTCCAATATGAAAGTCTCCCCCCTATTTCTGTTTTCTGATCATTCCTTTTCTTAAAACAAGGTCATAATCCTAGCGAGTCTATTAGATACTTTTTTTTTTTACAATTTTTTTATGATAAAATAGCTCTTGCTAATCTTCTTCTTCGTCTACATCTTTTCCCACTTTTGTGTGGGGTCGATGTTTCTGGCCAGTGTTCTCCATATGTTTCTATCCCAAACCTCATCACCCAACAGACCTTTAGACCTCAGGTCTTCATTGATGCAATCCATCCTCCTATGCTTTGGTCTCCTCCTCCTTCTCCTACCCTGTATATCCATTTCTATCACCCTCCTCCCAACATACTGTTCATCCCTCCTAACGACATGACCATACCATCTTAGTCTACTTTCTTGTATCTTATCTGATATTTCTCTAACTTTTGAGGTACCTCTAATTACCTCGTTTCTGATCTTATCACTTCTTGTCACCCTACACATCCATCTCAACATCCTCATCTCTGCCACATCCAGTTTTTTTCTCTTGTGTCTTCTTTATTGCCCATGTCTCTGCTCCATACATCATCGCAGGTCTCACAACTGTCTTATGCACTTTACCCCTCATCTTAATCCCTATTCTCCAGTCACACAGCACCCCAGACACTTTCTTCCAGTTCTTCCATCCCGCTTGTATTCAGTGGGATATTTCTGACTCTAGGTCACCATCCTCTGCTACTGTTGATCCCAAATACTTGAACTTTTCAACTCTTTTCAACACCTCACCCTGTAAATTGACCTCCCTATCCTCATCATCTCTCAGCTTCAAGTACTCTGTCTTCTTCCTGCTGATTTTCAGTCCTCTATCCTCCATCACCCTTCTCCACTCCTCAAGCTTCTCCTCCACTACCTCTCGTCTGTTGCTACACAGTACAATGTCATCTGCAAAGAGCATACACCATGGTGACTGATCTCTAATACCCTGGGTTACTACATCCAAGACCAGATCAAATAGATATTGGCTCAAAGTAGACCCTTGATGCAGACCAACATTTACTGAGAGACTTTTCATCAAGCCCACACTGCTCTTAACATTTGCCTCTGCCCTCTCATACATATCTTGGATGATTCTTACATATTTCTTGGGGACTCCCTTTTCTCTAATACACCTTCACACCTCTTGACGTGGTACTCAATCATATGCCTTTTCCAGGTCAATAAAGACCATATGCAGTCCTTTCTGCTTCTCCTGATGCTTTTCCATCATTTGTCTCAAGGCAAATATGGCATCTACTGTCCCTTTTCCAGGCATGAAGCCAACCTGTTCATCCCCAAATGTCATTACCTCTCTGAGTCTCCTCTCTATGATCTTCTCCCATATCTTCATAGTATGACTTAACAACTTTATACCTCTATAGTTTCCACACTCCTGAATGTCTCCCTTCCCTTTATAGATGGGGATGATTAGGTTTCCTCTCCACTCCTCAGGCATCTTTTCCTGACTAAAGATCTTTGGTATTAAGTCCCACAAGGTATATATGCCTTCCTCTCCAAGACTCTTCCATACCTCCACTGGCATCTTATCAGGTCCTGCTGCCTTTCCATTTTTCATTTTCCTTACTGCCCGCTCTACCTCTCTTCTAGCCACTGTTGTTGTAACTGCTTCATTTGGAAGTCCATCTTCAAATACTGCTCTTGGATTCTCTTCATTTAGTAATCCTTCAAAATAAGTTTCCCATCTGCTTTTTATTTCTTCCTCTTCTGCTAGGACTACTCCATGGTTATCCTTTATTTGTCTTACTTGGGTCAAGTCCTTGGATGCAGCATCTCGGGCCTTGGCAATTCGCCATATTTTCCCCTTTCCTTCTGGTGCTTCCAGCACTTCATAGACTTCATTCAATGTCTCTGCCTTTGCTTTTGCTACTGCTTTCCGTGCCTCCTTCTTTGCCTGCTTGTACTCTTCTTTATCCTGCTCCAGGTCTGATAAATCTGCCTTTTTCTTAGCTTCTTTCTTGTTCTTCACTCATTCTTGCACTTCCTCATTCCACCACCCTGACTCTTTATCATTTGGGGGTTTCCTTCCTGATGACTTTCCTAGTACCTCCTCACCAACCCTCAAAATTACCTTACTATTCTCTGTCCACCATTCTTGTACATCCTCATGCAACCTTATCACTTCCAACACTCTTCCCTTAAACACAGCTCTCAGCTCTGCATCTTTCAATCTCCACCACTTTATCTTTAGGTCCATCCTCGGCTTCTTACTTTTCCTACATTTCCTGAGCCTGCAATCAGTTACTACTATCCTATGTTGCACTGCTACACTCTCCCCATTTATTACTTTACAGTTGCTAATCTCCTTCAGATGGGCTCTCCTACACAACAGTAAATCTATCTGGCTCTCCCTCCCACCAGTAATGTATGTAATCAATCTGTTTTCCTTTTTCTCAAAGAATGTGCTGACCAATGCCAGATCATAGGCCACTGCAAAATCAATCACTCTCTCTCCCCCCTCATTTCTCTCACCCACCCCCCAGCCCCCATGAACTCTACCTATCCCAGCCCTCTCAATTCCCAAGTGGCCATTTAGATCTCCTCCCAAAATTACCCTCTCCCTTATAGGAATTGTTCTAAGCTCCTGTCCATCTCCTCCCAAAATACATCCTTCTCCTCCGCTGTACAACCAGTTTGTGGGGCACAGGCACATACCACATTGACTACCGTTTCTCCCAGTCCCAGCTTTATTAACGGAGTGTCGTTTCTGTTTCTGCAATTGCAGTGTCCTTTATTCTACTCTGCCTGTGTGTCAGAGGTGATCGTCGAGTTGAGGCCAAAGTCTTGGCATCTATCTCTGGTGCCGGGAATCAAAATCGTGCTCACCACCTCCGGGATTTGAGGCAGCATTCCAAAAATTTAAATTTAAAATTTGTTTCCGCTCCAAAAAATTAATTAAATTTTTATTAAAGTGTCATTGCATTTCCAAAATTAAAAGAAAGTTGAATTCTGAATTTTATTTAACCGAGTAGTGGTATACGGGTGGGATGTTCAAGTACAGTAATATCTGTCCTGTCTGTTTGTCAGCTCTTAACCGAGTTCAGTACTTTGAGTTCCCTTAGTAGAACAGAAACTTAACCTCCCCATTCCCACATGCTTACAGCCTCATCTGTCTTCTCAACGACTCAGAATTCATTCACAAAATAGGGACACACTTTCTTCCATACCCCATTCAAGTTCGTTTGTTTCACTTCCTTCCAAGCATCAGTAACATTCTTTACAGCATGAAGAATACTGTACAACTCCAAGGAGTCCTTGATAAAACAAGTTCATGTCCTTTTCAGTTGACCTGAGAGCCATAGCGATTGTCCTTCGGAGGTAGTAGGCCTTAAAAGAGGCAATAACACACTGATCTATTGGCTGTAACAGGGCAGTGGTATTATGTGAAAGGTAAACCACCTTGACATTAGGATGAAAGTCATCCAAATAAACAGGGTGACCAGGGGCATTGTCCAGGATTAGCAACACCTTAAAGGGCAAACCCTTGGAGGCACAGTACCTCTCTGTTTCAGTAACAAAATGGTTGTTTAACCAGTCCTCAAATATTTGAATGGTTATGCAAGCCTTCTTGTTCGACTTCCAGATGACTGACAGTTGACCATTCCAAACGCCCTTGAGTTTACTGCCAAATAAACCAACATGGGATTCAGCTTACAGTCTCCAGCATCAATAACCTAAAAAAGCAAAGTCAGTCTCTCCTTGTTGACTTTATGCTCTGGCACTGTCTTCTCCTCCTTAGTGTAGCATGCACGACTGGGTAAGCACTTCCAAAATACGCCAGACTCATCCACGTTAAATACCTGTTTGGCATGGTAGCTCCCTTTCTTTATTATCTCAGCCAAAGCACTAGGACACATTCTTGCTGTTTCCTCATCACGACTAGCAGCTTCACCTGCATGCTTATGTTATGTAAATTAGCACAAGCCTTAAAATAATTAAACCAACCCCTACTGGCCACCAAATCTTCACTTTCACTCCCTTCCCCCTTTTCTCTTTTTAAGGATACGAACAATATTTTAGCCATCTCCTGTATTACCATGAGGCATACTGGGATAAGCTATCGATTCTGGTCATCAAACCAAAGCAATAGCAATCTCTCCATGTCGATCATAAGGCAAATATGCTGCTTAGTAATCACAGTGGACATCATAGGAGTAGAACCTTTCACATGTTCACGGGTGCGATCTTTGTCTTTTATGAGGGTCGCCACAGTTGTACTGGCAAATCTGAGTGTGAGGTCAATGTTCATAGTAGATTCTTCCTTTTCAGAGTGGTTTACTATTTTTATTTTAATTTCCATAGTGATGGCTTTTCTTTCCTTCATAGAACTGCCATCAAAATTATCACCAACACCCTTGGGAGACATAGTTATATCAGTAACGAGTAACGAACGAAAGAGCAGATGAACACGAGGCACAATATGGCAGGCGAGAGTAAACTGAACGGTCGGTCTTCTTTCACTTTTAATGCTGCGTGACGCCATATTCTTTCACGACAGTCAACAAACTTTTAAGCATAAAATCGTATTTACGGCTATATGTTTGGTATTTTTTTAAAAATAATTCTTCAATATTACCAAGTACATAAGCAAATAAAAAATTAAAGCTAATTAATTGATATGTATGGATACAGCTGTGCTGCTAGCTGTGTATTCGTCTGCCTTGCTAACAAACAGCTGTGCGCACAGTTTGAAATTACCACACCAGCCAGGTTAGTTGAAAAATTAATTTATTAATAATTTATCAATTAGTATATATATATATATATATATATATATATATATATATATATATATATATATATATATATATATATATATATATATATATATATATATATATATATATATATATACACCCAGGGGGTCCCCACTTTACATCAGGGTTCTGTTCCTGACAGCTAACTTAAAGTGGATTTTTACTTAAGTCGGAACACACCTATAATTTGAACCTTGGTCTGAGAAGACTGGGGCAGGTGAGTCTGGAGAAGCAAAAGAACATACTGTACATAATCTATAGAAGTAATCTTAGTTCTAATTGTTAGATATAGTAAAACTACACTACATGTGCAGTATAATAAATATAAAAATATTAAAACACTATGTGACGGAATGTTTTGCTCCAAGTCACCAGAGGTCTTTATAGATGCCCTTTAGTGATTTTATTGCCTTTTAGCTGTCTTTTTTTCTTACTAACAAAATAAAATAAAGCAGATTATGATTATAAGCAATTTATATTCCAGTATACTGTAATCCCTCGCTATATTGCTGTTCACCTTCTGCGGATTCAGTGCATCGCAGGTTTTTATGGTAAGCATATGTATATTAAATCGCAGATTTTCTGGGTATATAGCGGGAATCCACAATATGTGGAAATATTAAAATTTCCAGTATTGTCATTATTTTATTGATAAGAAGTATTTCCTAGCCTAAATAAATGAAACAGTAAAAAATAGTAAAAAACGTAAATTTAAACATGTAACTCACAGTATTGCACCATATAAAATAAGATACTGGTACGGTATGTGCTGCGTATATATCTGTGTCTTGGAAAACACAAAGGGTCGCACCTACGTGAGATAGTACACGGGATGATATTGGCTGATGGGTGGGAGAAGACTAATCACAGAACTGTGTTCTGTATCCTGGGGTCTGATTGGCTTTTTGATTGAAGCTTGATTCTTCCAGCATCTTCCCTTGTCTCGCCTCACCCATTCAGTTATTACGTGTGCGCCTTACATCATAAAAGCCGTAAAGCTGTCATCGGCTTTGCAGTACGTAAATGTCATCATCACCCTCATCGTCATCATTACTGTACCCCTCTCTGCTCTCACATGTTAGTCTTGTAAAGTTACTGTATTATCATTATTGTTATTATAAATACAATGCACTATTATTATATGTATTATTTTTGCACAGTACATATAGGTTATTCACGGTAAACTTACCTATCATGCTCATATAGCTTTATGCTTATGAGCTGTTATTTATGGTAAACTTACCTGTCACACTCATATAAGTTTGCACTTGCGTGCTGTTATTAATAAAGTAAAGGGTGAGTTGCTAACAGTGCAGGGAGGATTTATAAAGGTAAAAATCAATGTAAAATGAAAAATAAGGTGCTGCTACTTCGCAGATTTTCACCTATCGCAGGTGGTCCTGGAACGTAACACCCGCGATAAACGAGGGATTACTGTACATCTAATTTTAAATATATCTTGTTTAAGATTATTGTACGTGTAGAAAGCATGATCCCAATAAAAAAATCTCCCTCCAATTTCTCTGTTCTCTGCTTTTCTCTCGTGTAGTAATGATGACGTATTATGTAAATACGTTTTTTACACAATTTTCTTTTGATAAAATAGCTCTTGCTGATAATTCTTTTATACTGTATTGTAAAAACTGCTCTTGCTAATAATTCTGTTATAAATTTGATCCTGGTGATATGTCATTAGCCTGTTTACATACATATTCAGTAGCAATTTTATTATTTGATTAGTTAAAATTCTGTCTCTGCAACGCAAAGAACTTTCTGGATATTGTTCACCGGTAACCTATTTTGCCCATACTAATATGGTATGGTCATGTCATTAGGAGGGATGAACAGTATGTTGGGAGGAGGGAGATGGAAATGGATGGATTGCATCAATGATGACCTGAGGTCTTTTAAGTTTGTTGGGTGATGAGGTATGGGACAGAAACAAATGGAGAAAACTGGCCAGAAATATCAACCCCACATAAAAAATGGAATAGATGGAGACGAAGAAGAAGAATTCTCGATTTTTTTTATTTACTTCCACTTGTTGCACCTAAAATACTGTCTCTCCCTTGCATCTCTGCCATAATTGCCTGCCAGGGACCACCACTATAGTAGCCCTCGAAATTTTATATGAACAAGTTACTGCTCTAAATATAAATACAACATGAGGCCAAATGATGACGTCACCAAGATGGAGAGTGAATCGTCCTCAATTGGCGGCCAAACATCCCAGAGGCAAGATCTCGCCTCAGCAGTCAAGCTTACTTCAAACCTTATTTAAATAGTGGCACAGGGATTCAGCTGGCATAAAGAAGGTGAGAGAAAGTGTAGAGTAAAGCTCACTGGTTAAACAAATTCGGAATTCGAGAAACTAGGAAATTTTTCTCAGATTCCATTCACATACAAAACGAACTTTTGTACATTACCTAACTGGAAGCTCGCTTGCCAAATTTAATTTGTTGACCTGGAAATTACCCCCGATATACATTGATAAGAAATTTCTTTTCTTGAGGATGCCAAACTAAAATCTCATCCTGAGAAGCTTGCTTATTACCACGCAAAAATCTATTCCTTTTTTTCTAATGAATTCTGATTTCATTTCACCCATTTCTATCATTGTAAATAAAGTGTTTTACGTCAAAACTCGTAAATAAACTGATTTACTATATACATTGCAAATAATTAATGATTTAACAAAAGTGTTTAATGTTATAAACTGCAAATGATTAATAAGTAATTTTGCCCTGTTGGCATTGCAAATGTTTCTTGTTAACCACAATTTAATGAATACATACTGTATTTATCTTGCTGATTCTTCATATATTGGAAATAAAGTACTTAGAGTTATAAGTTGCAAATACTTCAAATGGTGGTTTTGCCCTTTTTTCCACTACAAATATGTCTTGCTCACCCAAATTGAACGAATACATATCTATCTCCTAGATTCTCAGTGTATCATAAATAGTGTTTTACTATATAAATTGCAAATAATTAAAAAGTGATATTGCCCAATTGACATTGCAAACTTTTATGATTGCCCACAATTTAAGGAATACATACTGTATATGTCTCGCTTATTCTTCATTTAATGTAAATAGATTGTTCTACACTAATGCCGGCAAATAATTAATGGTTTTGTATGCTCTTACGGTAGCATAAATATTTCTGGTTAGCTGTGACTAACCAATATATTTTCATCCAGAAGAATAATATTGGAAACTCATCATTTGTGTGCTCATGCCTTCGGTTTTCCCATTATTAACGATGTGTCGTTTCTGTAATTGCAGTGTACTCTATTCTACTCTGCCTGTGTGAATGAGGTGATTGTTGAGTTGAGGCAAAAGTCTTGCCATCCGTCTGTGGTGCTAGGAATCAAAATCTTGCTCACCACCTCTGGGACTCAAGGCAGCATTCCATAAATTTGATTTTAAATTTGTTCCAGTTTTCCAATAATTAATTATTTTCTTTAATTTGTTATTACATTTCCAAAATTAAAAGAAAATTGAATTCTGAGTTTCATTTAACCGAGTAGTGGAAGCACGGGTGGCTCTTAACCGAGTTCAGTACTTTGAGTCCCCTTAGTAAAGGGGAACTTAAAATAACATCCCCGAATACAATTGGCGCCCGAATAGGGGTCCGAACAGACAGCCTGATTTTGAGAATTTTTTTTTTTTTTTTTGCTTTTTAACATTGCACATGAAACCCGATTACCATAGGCTCAGATTGTTGAAATGAATGAATCTTAGGCTGCGCACAAAAATGTTATTGTTAGAGATGTTGAGAATCAGAAATTTTTTTTATTTTCAAAATTATTTACAGTACCTAATATTTTCCTTGTTTACTATGTGGAAAACAAAATTCAGGAAATCCACGTGGAATTATGTGATAACAGAATTAAGAAATTTTGCATGGCGAGAACACATTGTATTTAAGATTTCATTTATTTGTAAGATAAGATAGAGTTTTAAAGCATTAGATTTTTATATATCTGTTAAAGGGTGATATTTGTTAGGAATTATTTATATATCTTTGGGATTTAGGAATTGGGAATAAGCATATTAAGTGCATTGCTTATAAGTGACTTTTATATTCAAGCATTGACTGCAAATAGATTGGGAAGGAAAACTTTGGCATCGTTTGTTGAGCCTAGGCTAAGCCCTTCATGTGTCTGAGTTGTTACTCAAAAATAAAATTTCTCATTATTAGTAGATGCATGTGCAATTTGACTGCCTTGTAAGCCGTTAGCTTATCTTTGGTGTATTTTGCATAGGATCTGTGGCCTTTTGGCAACACTCCAGAAATTTTACTTGATACTGCCATATACGCAGGCACAACTGCTATATTTTACTTGTTTGTAATCTCTTGCACCGAGTGCTTGTCCGTAAAATTCGTTGTTGCTCATTCCTTTAATTTGCACCATAACTGCTAAGCAGGTACTTGATTGTATTTTGAGTCACTTTCATAGTGAGGTTTTGGGATCACAATTATGTTTAAGTTTGAGTTGTGGAGATGAATTTTTTTTTCCTCTCCTTGGTGTTGTGTGGTTTTTTAATTTTTTTTTTACTACTGTAGAATTTTGTTTTCTTGTGGGTGATTTGTTTTGGCACTATATTATTGACTGTTCAGGAAACCACCATGGCTACTGGGCAGTCACAAGAAACCACCATGGCGACCAGGCAGTCATATGAAACCTCCATGGCTGCCAGGCAGTCACTAGAAACCACCATGGAAACCAGGCATTCACAGGAAACTATCAAAACATTCGATGAGGAAAGTTATCTGGACAAGATGATTGCTATGGATGAGAAATATGGCTATTCCCAGGACCAACACTCCTCGAGTGGCCTCATAACAAGATGGCTAAACGTCGAGCTAAGCTGGAGAGGAAAGCACGTGAGCAGGAGCAGGCACAAGCAAAACGATAATGAGAGCAAGCACAATGCGATTATGACCAGCCGCAGGTGCAAGCACAACGCGAACATGAGCTTGCGCTTGTTCAGCTTCAAGTGGGAACCCTGAACAGTGGTGCTTCACCCAGAAATGAGGACCAGCCTCGTGAGAGGTCCCCCCCAATATGGACATAAGAAGACAACGGCAAGCAACTGCTCAGTACTTACATCCGCTCTTTTGAAAGTCTTGCAACAGCTAGCAAAGCCACAGAGGCTAAGAAGATTCGTTGGCTGCTCGCCTCCATGCCACCCCATATACTCGCCTGGGTCAATGAACTCGACCACGGGCAACTGAGAGACTACAAAAAAGCTAAATGCCCACTCCTTGCCTCGCAGAACTTTTCACCAGCTAAGTGTTGTGCTAGGTTTGTCTCCGCTTTACCACTGCAAGAGGAAAACTGTGATGCCTTTGGCAACCGCAAGGCTCGCCTCTTTAATGATTGGTTGTGAGTTGCAAAATGTCCTCTAGATAAATAGAATTCGTTCTTGATGTTTGATTCAATTGCCAATGACCTCCCTACGGATGTTCTTGCATATGTAAGGACCACACTTAAGGATGAGATCAACTTCGAGAAAAGTTTGGCCGCTGTGGATGAGTACCTCCAGCACAACCAGCCTGGAGTACATCTCTATGACCTTATGAGAGCAAGAAGTTGATCCCAAAGCTCGTCCTCGGAGTGCCATCTCCCCCGCAGCAGGCCATTTTTCTCACCGGAAAGGAGATCGCAGGAATGGTAAGCACAAGGGTCATTCTCAGAACTTCAATCGTCTAGCTCATCCTCCTCATACTCCTAAGCCTTATTACGGCCATGCATCCACAATCAAGAAGGACGGCTTGGTAGGACCTAAGCCCTAGCAGTTCAGAGGCCAGGGTAACTACCCTTCTCCGCCTTCCCAGGGTTTTCAGCCGAACTCTAAGAGCCACCACACTCCCTCTCAGTGAGGTGGCCAGCATAACTGTCTGGCCACTCATTCCGCCCATACCATAGAAACAAGGCCAGAAAGGGCCACTGAGGATAATGCTGAGGAACCACCATACAAAGTTTCCAATGTGCAATTCACCAAACACGATGATCCCAAAATGGTCCCAACGTGCCTAGGAACCATAAATGGTGTGGAAGCTGAGATAGCCTCCTACACAGGGGCCAGTGGCATATTTGTTGAAGAGAGATTCATCAGGGATGAAGATTTCACCGGCAAGGTTGTTCGTGTGCGGGCTGCAGAAGGAGAACCTCAGATACGATGCTCCTATGTCATTGACCTGGACTGCAAATACTACAAGGCAAAAGCCCCAGCTGTGGCATTGATTGAGCCTATGTACCCTGTCTTGCTGGGTCATGTACTGAACCTAGCTCCTATCTTCCAGGCCGACGTCTACCATGAGGATATTTTTAGTGGAATATCCCTCAGGAGAAGTCACAACAAGCCATTTAAGCAGCAACTCCTGGCTCTGACACCAGGAATTTGGACAATTCTCCGACTGACTCCACTGACTCTGCCACAGTTAGTACCCATAATATAGAACGCAGAGACTTTACCCTCCTTTACTAGATGATGCACCTCTAGAACCACTGAAGTCCCGCCCAGACTTCGGCAAACTGCCCTAGCCTCAAGCGCTGGACGCAACAGGCCACCAAGGGTAGAACCTTCATGGTGAGAGGAGGAGACCAGATAACTTACGCCCGTGAAGATGGAGTCTTACGGAGGCATGTGACTAAAGATGGCCACACCTTTCAACAGTTGGTGGTGCCCGCTTCGTTGCACTGCCAGGCTATGTATGTGGCACACCATTTACCTCTGAGCAGACACAGAGGCAAAGCAAACACTCGGTATGTCCTTCAGAAGGTTTTTGCATGGCCAAACATGTACGCCGAGGTAGACAGATATATGGGCTCCAGCCCCATTCGTCAATCCACCTCTACGGCACCAGTACCGAAAGTCCCCATGGACATAACTAAGCTCTCAACGGAGCCATTTTCCAATGTCGCTATTGACATATTAGGTCCTATTAACCCAGCTTCGTCCACAGGGAAACATTCCCTCCAGGTATATCTCGACCTGGCAACAAGGTGCCCAGATGCAGTGCCGCTATCTTCTATCACAACCGAAGCAGTCGCTCAGGCCCTATTCAAAATCTGCTTCAGGTTCGGTTTCCCTGAGCAGGTCACTTCTGACAATGGAAGTCAGTTTACAAGTAGGCACTTTGAGGCTTTCTGTAATCTCTTAGAAATAAAGCACCTTCTTACAAGTGTCTATCATCCCCAATCAAATTAAGCATGTGAATGCTAAAACAGGACATTGAAGCAATATTTGTGCAAGCTAGTGATAGATATACCCAGGCAGTGGGACAAGTGCATCCCTGCTGCACTTTTCTCCATCAGAGACACGCCCCATGACACTACTGGATACTCGCCTTTCGAGCTGATTTATGGTCATTAGGTCAGAGGCCCAGTGGAATTCTTGGCAGAATGTTGGAACTCGCCTATCATCAAGGATGACAATAGGGACGTCCATGAGTATATTTTGAAGTTTTTGTCAAATCTCAAAAAGGTCTGGAAAACTGCAAATTAGCCATTAAAGGTCACCAGCAGACTGCCAAGCTCTTCTTCGAAAGGCTCTGTTACCTCTTCCACCAGATACTCTCAAGCTGATGCTACGCTGGAAAGGACCGTACACTGTGGAACACCGTGTGACCCTCGACAATTACTTGTTAAATGTTGATGGCAATAACCGGAAATACCACACTGACCAGTTGAAGCTGTATCATGAGGACCCGGAGGTCCACAGGCATCCTGCGCTGGCACTTTCAGCAACCTCTATATGTGAACTCAGCAGCAACATTATCTCCAAGGCAACAGCAACACAGGTGCTCCATTATAGCCACTCCATACCTCCTATATGGAGTACTCCTTCCTTGCGGTGGAGACACACTTACGGGAGTGGATTTTTTCGGAAGAAGCTCCTCTCTGGCCGCAGCCACAGCCCTCACAATTGAAGATATAATTGTATTATTAACTCCAGACTGCAACAGAGTAAACGGGAACAGCTGAACAAGCTATTAGAGGACTACGAGTACATCTTCAACAATTTCCCAGGTACTACCGCTACCCTTGAGCATCATGTCAGATTGAATGACCCGAAGCATATTCGGCATTCTTATGGCCTTCTCCAATAGCTGTCTGTACAGCTGAAGGAAGATCTTGACATTTGGGTCTGCCTCAGAATAGTTGAAAAGAGCAATTCGCCTTGGTGTTCGCCTTTACTAGTAGTGCGTAAGCGAGATACCAATCACAGGTTCTGCCTTGACTGTCGTAAGATTACCTCCCTTACCATCTGTGATGGAGAGCCCATTGCCAACGCCGAGCATATTTTCTCGTTGCTCTCCAGAGCCCGCTACCTGTGGTAAGTCCGCTGAGCGAAACTACCAAATCTCTAACAGCCTTTCCCACAAGATACGGTCTGTACCAGTTCAGGGTCATGCCTTTTGGTATGGTGAATGTACCTGGCTGCTTCAGCTGACTCATGAGGACAGTATTGCAGGACCTCAACAATGTTTCATGCTCTATAGACGACATCCTGGTGCATTCTCAGGATTAGTCATCGCACTTTGCGACTTTTCTCAGAGTTCTCGCTCGTCTGAAACAGCATGGATGTCATTTAAAGCCTTCCAAATGCGAATTCGTTTCACACAATTGCAGTATCTAGGCCACTTGGTCGGAGGAGTTATGATCCCTTTACAGGACAAGGTGCAAGTTATTAAGGAAAAGGAGGAACCTGCTACTGTCACTCAACTAAGATCATTCCTGGGTAGTATCGGCTACTACCAATGGTTCCTTCCACACTTTAATACTATCGCTGCCCCTTTGCAGCAAATTACCTCCTCAAAGCAAGGTAAAATCTCCCGTCCAAAGGACAGACGATGTGGAGAGAGCATTTTTCAAGCTCCGAGAAGCTTTGGTGAGTGAGCCAGTATTACAACTGGTAAACCCCGATTTTCCCTTTAACTTGCAGACCGACACCTCAGACGAAGGCCTGGGCGCTGTGTTCTTGCAAGCCCAATCGGACAACTCAGCAGAAGTAGCTCCAGTGCAATATGCAAGCCACAGGCTTCGCCCTGCTGAGCGGAATTACTCCACCGTGGAGAAGGAAGCTCTGGCCGCATATTGGGCCATAAAGAAATTTCAAGTCAATCAGTATGGCTGATATTTTACACTGAGAACCGACCACCGTCCTCTACTATATTTACAAACTGCAGACAAGCTGAATCCTCGGCTGAAAATGTGGGCACTACCTGAATCTTTTCAAATTCACTGCCCAACATGTTGATGGAAAGGACAATGACCTCGCTGATCTACTAAGTCAACAGTCGTTACCCTCAAATGAGGGAGCTGGTGCTGTTAGCCTCAGTTTAACTAGTCTGTAAAGATTACTTCTCTGATGTGTTGTTTATTTTTTGTTTATCTTTTATATCATTAATACTGTATGAGTTTATATTAGCTTATATACATATTTCAGTTTGGTCATGTATGTGTAAAATGGGTTTTACTTCATCTTCTATAGCGTCTATACACCCTTGTTGAACATATCCATGTGTATTAATGTTATTTCTTATAGATGAAGAATATTTCTTTGATTGTAGTTTTATATTCCCCTTTTGTGGCACTCTGAAAGCCAGAACATAGCGGAAACTTTTAGTTTAGTGTTGAATAGCTGAAGCAGTTTTAAATCCAGTCGCCACTGTTAATGACGACTTGTTCAGAATTTTTCTTTTACATATATTGTATTTTTTTTATATATTATTTTATTGCCTTATTGCATGTGAAGAATTATTAAACTTAAATATTGATATTCTCCGATATTTAACTGTGGTTTTAATTTTCTTGAAATTTGAATTTGATCACATTCCTGTTAAGTTTTGGATGTCACTTCATAGTAATATTAATAAGAATTGTTCACTTTACTGATAGTATATGTTCCAGTGGTGGATCTCAATTCTCTTTTTCATTTGTTCTTTTCCCTTAAAAGTATCTCTCATCCCTCATAATAACACTGAAGTCACCATAACTTCTCTTCTTTTTTTGCCTTCTGTAATAGAATTTTGTTGATTTAATATTCTCTAGAAAGGGCCTTTGTGACAGAGTGTTTCGCTCAAAGTCACCAGAAGCTGTAGTAGATGCCTTGTTAGTTAATTTAGTAACTTTTAGCCGTTTTTTTTTCTCTTCTTACTAAATTAAATCTCACTCCTTGCATTTTGCAGATTATGATTATTTGCAATTTATATTTCAATATATAGCTAATTTTAAATATATCTAGTTTAATATTACTGTAAACGTAGAAAGCATGATCCCAATATAAAAATCTCCCTCCTATTTCTCTGTTCTCTGCTTTTCTCTTGTGTAGTAATGACTTTTTGATGATATTTCTTGTAAATACGTTGTTTATGCAATTTTCTTATGATAAAATAGCTCTTGCTGATAAATTTAGTTATAAATTTGGCCCTACTGAGATGTCATTAGTCTGTCTAGATACATTTCAGTAGCTACTTTATTATTTGAATGGTTAAAATTCTGTCTCCTGCAATGCAAAGTATGTTCTGGAGATTGTTCGCTAGTAACTTATTTTGCCCATAAGATTTCTCCTTTTTTTTTATTTGCTTCCGCTTGTTGCAACTAATATACTGTCTCTCACTTGCATCTCTGCCATAATTGCATGCCAGGGACCACCACTGCAGTAGCCCTTGAATTTTATATGAACGAGTATGCTCTGAATATATATCCTACAGGGGCTGAATGATGACATCATCAAAAGGGACGCTTGATCGCTCTGAATTGACGGCCAAACATCCGAGAGGCAAGATCTCGCCTCAGCAGTTAAGTTTACTTCAAAATTTTTTTACGCGGTGTCTTCACAGGAATTCATCTGGCACATACAAGGTGAGAGATAGCGTACGATAAAGCAAATTGGGAATTCGAGAAACTGGTTAAATTCGTTACTGATCAAATCCCAAGAAATTTTTCTGATTCTTTTCCAATACAAAACGAACTTCTGTAGATTACCTGACCGGAACCTCATTTGCCAAATTTAATTCCTTGACCTGGATATTACCACCGATATACATTTAAAAGAAATTTCTTTCACTGAGGGTGCCAAAGTAAAATCTCGTCCTCAGAAGATTGCTCATTACCACATAAAAATCTATCCCTTCTAATGAATTCTAATTTCATTTCACCCCTTCTATCATCATAAATAGTTTTACGTCAATACTCATACATAAAGAATTTTTTTTGCTATAAATTGCAAATAATTAATCATTTAACTAAAGTGCTTTTGCTATAAATTGCAAATAATTAATAAGTAATTTTGCCCTGCTGGCATTGCAAATGTTTCTTGTTAACCACAATTTAAGCAATACATATTTATCTTGCTGATTCTTCATATATTGGGTATAAAGTGCTTTGAGTTATAAGTTGCAAGTACACCTTGTTCGTTTTTTCTGCATTTTTTTTAACCGCAAAACTGCAATTATGCCCCAAAAAAATAATAGTAAAAAAATACGAAATTCGCAAATAACGCCCATGCAAAGAAATTTGAAAAAAAAAATTTCATTTTAGTAAAATATCGACCACCTCGGAGGCACTTTTCTGCCATCTTCCTCCTCTTCCACCGCTTAATGCAATCGGATATTATGAAGAAAATTGAAAAAAGCATTAAGAACAAACAGCAAACATATTTTCGATATATCATCAGGGAAATAGCGTGCGAGGGTGCATCAGCTGACATGGAAGCAGCAAAACGTCTGCCAATAGAGGTTCATTCTCCCACATCCTCCTCCTCTTCTACCACTTAATGCAATCGAATATTATGAAGAAAACTGAAAAAAGCATTAAGAAAAAACAGCAAACAAATTTTCGGTATAATATCGTAAGGGAAATAGCGTTTGAGGGTGCATCAGCTGATACGGAAGTGTGACAAAACGCTTGCCGATAGAGGTTCGTTCTCTCACATCTTCCTCCTTTTCTACCGCTTAATGCGATCGAATACAGTGATCCTTCGTTTATCGCGAAGGTTCGGTTCCGGGACCCGGCGCGGTAGAGGAATTTTCGCGAAGTAGGATCACCCTACATGTACATTGATATTTTAATTTATTTTTACATTTACACTGTATAAACTGTATAAACCCTCCCTGTATTGTTAACAAACCATCCTTTACTTCATAAATAACAGCATGCAAGCGTAAATTTATATGAAAATGATAGATAAACTTACTGTGAATGAGGTGGTAATGACATGACATACTCATGTACATAGGTATTTTACTATTATTTTTACGTTTACTGTATAAACCCTCCCTGCACTGTTAAAAAACCACCCTTTACTTTATAAATAACAGCATGCAAAGTAAATTTACATGTACGTGATAGGTAAACTTACCGTGAATGAGGTGGTAATGAGTTTGTAGACGCCAAAGGAAATTATTCCGCAGCCAATAACAGCTTTACGGCTGATTTTCATTGAGGCCAAAATAGCGGCCGACATCCGTAAACCTTTTTCCTTCTTTCAACATATCTAAGAGTTTCGCCTTCTCTGTTATGGTTAACATCTTCCTTTTCCGCTTAGGCTCACTACCAGAAGCCTTAGAAGATGAAGGATGCTTGGGAGGCATTGCAAGGGTTAAAATACGCGAGTAAAAAAATCACAAGCAAAACGTATTAAGCACAACGTGAACGGCGCACACGTGAGTTAGAATGAACGAGTGAGGCGAGACATTGGAAGATGGTGGGAGAACCAAACTTCAATGAAAAAGCCAATCAGACCCCATGATACAGATCTCTCACTTTTAGCCAATAGCATTCCATGAACTATCTCACGTAGGTGCGAGCCTTTGTCCGAAAAGCTGATACCGGTATCGTATTTTACATGGTGCAGTACTGTTAGTATTTATGTTTTTTACTATTTTTTACTGTTTTATTATTCTTAGGCTAAGAAATACGTTTTTATATCAATAAAATCATGAAACTACTGGAAATTTTAATATATAGCTAGCTCACGTAGGTGCGACCCCAATACAATGTACGCTATCGGACAGTATTTCACATGATTGAAATACTGTGTTATATATCTAAGTTTGTTTTTTACTATTTTTTACTGTTTTATTACTCTTAGGGTAGGAAATACTTGTTTTATCAATAAAATAATGAAAATTTCAATATGTACTAGCTCACGTAGGTGAGACCGTTTTTGTTTTCCGAAACGCTGATACCGGTATCGTATTTTACATGGTGCAATACTGTTAGTATTTATATTTTTTACTATTTTATTATTCTTAGGCTAAGAAATACGTTTTTTATCAATAAAATCGTGAAACTACTGGAAATTTTAATATATGCTAGCTCACGTAGGTGCGACCCTTTGCGTTTTCCGAAACGCTGATACCGATATCATACTTTCTATGGTGCAGAGTTACATGTTCAAATTTATGTTTTTTTACTATTTCTTACCGTTTTATTATTTGTAGGCTGGGATATAAATTTTTGTTATCAATTAAATAATGAAATTTTTTTTTTCAATAAAAGAATGAAAATACTGAAATTTTTTTTTTTTAATATTTTAATATTTTTGCATATACCAACAAAAAAAAATTGCCTACAAAAATCGCAATACAGTGAATTCGCGAGGGAAGAAACGCGATAGAGCGAAGGATCACTGTATTATGAAGAAAACTTAAAAAAGCATTAAGAACAAACTGCAAAAAAAATTTTCTTTATAATATCGTCAGGGAAATAGCGTGCGAAGGTGCATTAGCTGATAAGGAACTGTGACAAAACATTTGCCGATAGAGGTTCGTTCTCCCGCATCCTCCTCCTCTTCTACCGCTTAATGCGATTGAATATTATGAAGAAAATTTTTTAAAAAAAGCATTACGAACAAACAGCAAACAAACTTTCGATATAATATCCTCAGGGAAATAGCATGTAGAGAATATATATATTTCATTTAAGTTTCCCCAATATTCGTTTTCTTTGTAACGAATTGTATAGTTTTCTTTTTCTCTCAGCTGACTTTGTTTATGTGCAGCACGGTAGATTTTGAAAGAAGATAGAATAATATTTAGAACCAAGGAATATAAATATGTAATATGTACTATAATCTTGAAAATTATATAAACCCCAAATAGAGTAAATAAATATTTTATGAGGAAGATATTGTGCCTGAATAGTGATAAGCATCAGCTGATACGGAAGCGGCAAAACATTTGCCGATAGGGGTTTGTTTTCCCGCATCCTCCACCTCTTCTACCGCTTAATGCCATCAGATATTATGAACATAATGGTAAAAAAGGATTAAGAACAAACAGCAAACAAACTTTCGATATAATATTGTCAGGGAAATGGCGTGCCAGGGTGCATCAGCTGATAAGGAGGCGGCAAAACGTTTGCATCCTCGTCTTCACCGCCACCATGCGCGTCCCAGTGTATGCCTGTTGCCCACCACATAATAAAGTGCATTAATTTGTTTACTGTACAGTAAATCTGTAATCTTTTATACTGAACACTATTTGCATGTTAATATAAATAACTACAGGTCTTTCTGCTTTGTTATGTACTTATAAAATATGTTTTACTTATCTTATATCTTTGGTATAGTGTGTCTATGGACATTTGTGGAACGAGCTATGCCCTTTATCATTGTTTCCTATGGAAAATGACTAGTTTTTTCACCCAATTTTCCATTTACCCGTCACTTCTGAGAACCTATCTCTGTGTTGTTCTGAGAACTAGGTGTACTTCAAAAGGTGGTTTTGCCCATTTTGCACTGCAAATATTTTTTTTTTTGCTAACTGTATTTATTTTGTAGATTCCTCCTGTATCGTAAATAAAGTGTTTTACCATATAACGTTCATGGTTACCCACAATTTAAGGAATACATACTGTATTTGTCTCATAAATTCTTCATTTATTGTGAATAAACTGTTTTATGCTAATACCGGCAAATAATTGTTTTGTATGCTCTTACCGTAGAGTAAATATTTCTGGTTAGCTGTGACTAACCAATATATTTTCATCCAGTAGAATAATATTGGCAACTCATTATTTGTGTGCTCGTGCCTTCAGTTTTCCCATTATTAACAGTGTGTCGTTTCTGTTTCTGCAATTGCAGTGTCCTCTATTCTACTCTGCCTGTGTGACAGAGGTAATCATCAAGTTGAGGAAAAAGTTTTAGCATCCATCTGTGGTGCCGGGAATTGGAATCGTGCTCACCACCTCTGGGATTCGAGGCAGCATTCCATAAATTCAAAATTTAAAATTTGTTCCAGTGTTCCAAATCTTAATTATCTTTTTTAATGGGTTATTACATTTCTAAAATGAAAAGAAAGTTGAATTCTGAGTTTCAATTAACCGAGTAGTGGTAGAACGGATGAGGTGTGCAAGTACAGTAATATCTGTCTTGTCTGTTTGTGAGCTCATAACCAAGTTCAGTACTCCGAGTCTCCTTAGTAAAACAGAAACTTAACAACATCCCCATATTGCACCAGCCAGGTAGGTCGAAAAATTAATTTATTAATAATTTACTGGCCTCCGACTTAAAATCAAAACGACGTTCTACGGGGAGCCCCTGTATTTTAGTATACTGTATCTTTTTTATGCTCACATATGCCATCATACTCCAACCTGTCAGTGTCCACTACCCATTCAAATTAGGATTAATAGTGACAATACTGCCAGCATATTATCATAAAGAAATTAAACTAAATTTACAAGCCTTTAACTCTGCTTTTGTATATTTATTATCACAACTCAAGAAAAAGAATCACAGATATGCTTTATACATTATATACATTTCACATATAAATCTTGATATATTCATAGAGTTCCCAATATTAAAACGTGGATATACAGTATTCTTACCATTTTGATGTTATTACAATACAAACCACATGAAGGAAAAGCAAATGCCAGTTATTCAGCAAATTCATTACTTGCTATGGAAACCTATAGTAATCAAATACTCTTTAGTTCTTATGAGAAAACCTATGATAATAAAATGCTTAATTTTATTTTTAAATATACAGTATACACCCATCTTTTGTCATGGTCAGCAAGGTGGTCGGATCCAAAAGAAAAAACTGCATGATAGCAAAAAGAAAATTTGTTTCCTCTCCTTCAGTCACAAAGATTCACTGACGGTCACACTTATGCATCCTATATATATATTGTGAGCAATATCACGTGCAATTGCGAACAAATATTTGTGATGGAGAAGTGGAGAAAGAAAACTGCATAACATTGATAATAAAATTCGGTTCCATCTCTCCTATCGTAACTATTTGTTCACATTCACACTTATGCACCCCATATACATTGTGAACGATATTAAGTCCAAGTTTGAATGAATATTTGTGGCTATTGGGATGAAGGAAGAAAACTGCATTACTGTAAAAACAAAATTTGGTTCCCTCTTTATCATATATATTATTATTAGTGTCATTGTTGTTTTGATATGGTAGCACAAATAACTTTACATCTCTCTTTTGTACACATAAATTATTCACATTGTTTGTATCTCCGAATGTTCGCAAGTGGAGGAGCTTCTGAGAAATCCACTACTTACGAACATTCAAAGATACGAACAAAAACCCATCAATTATCTACCCATGTATTAATGTATATATCACTGTACTTAACTGTATTGTTACATTACCAATGCTGTATCAAAATTCATTAATACTGTATACTTTAAGTTATATGCTGTAGTTAAGTGTCTTTTGCCTAAGCACTGTACAATACTGCATATGTATGTACTATACAATATTATCTGTAACCTAAACACAACTTATTAACTTAACTCGCTCATATGTTGGTAAGTGTCTGTATATATGTGCAATAATGGGCTTTGTACATTTCTATGCAGCCATTCTGGCATAGCCTGTTTGGGTGCTAAACCCATTTCAGTGACAGCTCACTTGGTGATGGAAGTTCTGGTGCCAAAAAGATTTTTATATTTTGAAAAACTAACCTATTCTTACAAAACAGACGCTACCAAAACGGCAATGGCAAAACGTCACCACCCAAATTTTCCATTCTGTATAATAATAGACTAGATAACCACTTTCAAGTGTACTTCAATGAAAAGGTTTAATGCTGAGGGTAAAAATAACCAAATTAAAAAATTATATATTCTCTAAAATAAGCAGCTAATATTGTACTTCTCTGAATAACTTTTTAAGAAGAACTCAGTATAAGAGCATTATTCTTAAAATCAAGAATCTGAGATTTAGAAGGGAGGTACTAAGACATCCATGGTACCAGCCACCCGCTGACACATTACAACTGATGGCTTTCTATTGCTTACATCTACGCTGAATATTGCAGCATATTCTTTACATATCTCTTATTATCCCTTCATGTCTTACAAGTCATAACACTTCCCTTCTCTTTTTCTCTATGCTTTATGTCTTCTTGGTGCCCAGGCCTAATGAGGGAGATTTTCTTTGCCTGCCAAGGTATTAATCATAAAAAAAAAAAAAAGAATAAAAGATATCTAAATAGCTGCAACATTTTCTTGAATTATATTATGCAGCTATTTATTTTTCCAATTAAATGAGAATTCTAGCACAGAAAAATGACTAGAAAAGAGCAATTGTCAACTATATTAGGGTGTTGCATGATAGTCTAAGAAAATAGACTTTTACATACTGCATGTAATTTGACAAAGTTATGCTGTCAGATGATAACACAGTCTACTTAACATAATCTTCTTCTCTTTCCTGCTGGGTTTGTTGTTTGCTTATGATGATAATAATATTAATAATAAGACTTGGTGAGCACTGTATTTCTTATCAGATGCTTATCACAGCATACTTCCAAATGCTTCAAATTAGAGTACAGTATTTACACCATATCTCAATTATTGAACAACAGGGCTGCAGTAGCTCAGTGGAAGAGTGCACGAGTTGGAAAATGACTAATGAGGGGTCAATCCTGCCATGGTGCATTAGGATGGGCATCCAGTCTCAATCCCTAGTTCCAATATGTCTGTCTCCATCCCCATTCAAATGGTTACTACTTGTTACACATAAAACGGAGCAACATTTTTACTATGTGACAAAAGGCTGATTCCAAAGAGTTCTGTCATAAACTACCTGAGAATAAACTGCAGCTGATTTGCAAATGTTTATCAAAAGGAATAAAAATTTAAGTAATACATTAGATTTCATAAAAATATAACCAACATTTAATTACTATATTAAAAAATTATCACTGGATATATTACATATTAGAACAGCATACAATAATAATGTAAATTCAGTCAAGATAGTTAGGGCTATCTGAGCTTTTGCATTTTGCATTCTTGAGCAAATATAATGTTTCTCTTATATACACTATGCTACTTACATTTGCCGTTTTATGTGTAATAATTAATCCCAATTTGAATGAGGGTGGACACACAAGTTGGAGCTGCAGATTTATGGCTGGATGCCTTTCCTAATGCTACAAGGAGGCTGGAGAATGGGTAAAGATGCTATGTTAATTATATTTCCAGTAATTTTTCACAGCTCTTCACACATTATGCATATAAAAAATGATTAACACTAATCTATCTACTATACAAAATTATCAAAATATTATTTACTGAAGTTCTCATTGGAAAAATTTTCTTATAATAATAAAAGACTTTCATGTATTTATACTGACAATGTGCACAGCTAGAAAAAGAACTGACAGCTTACAACTTTCATGATCTTAATCAAATCAGTAATTAAAGTAGTGAATTGATAGCATATAGTGCTCCCTATGTGTTGTACTTATAAAGTATTATTATTATTATTATTATTATTATAAGCCAAGTAACTATCACAACATGAAAATCAAAGATAGTAAATCTGATGGTTCCTGCAGAAAAAAAAGGAAGATAGAAAAAAAAATTCATATACAATGGGACAATTCAGTATTACAATATTGCAACTGTCCATGGTATCTAAGCTTGACCATGTCGCTATGGCATTATTGGCCACTTTGCTAGGGTGCTGTAGTTTTTGCTATTTTTCTAAATTATTATAACTCTGGCTGCTTCTATAAAGTAGTATACTTTGGATTTTTCCATGGGGGGTAAGAATATCTCTTCCATGTTCCCTTGCTAGTCACAAAAGTTGACTAAATGGGGTCGCCAAGGGGACTAGGAATCACCTTCATATTTTCTTTCACAAAGAGTCAAGCTGTTTCTCCTGAAGCAGTATCCCCTTATAAGGGGGATTATGGATTTTGTATTAATACTGTAAATATAATATTGTCAATTACTCCTCAAAGTATTGTAGGTTTGATTATTGTATAATTGTGTTGTTATGACTAATTCCTTACAGCTTCTTTTATATTATGTTACTTTTGGTTATTCTTTAAATCATGTTTTGGAGTTACAGTAAAGCTTTTCACATACAACTTACAGTGTAATATTACTGATTTCAATGGTAAGCGAAAAGATGTCAGTTATTTTGATGCTTTGACTTGGATTTGGTTATCAACAAAAGTTATGTATCTTTTACCAACATACATAACAGATATTGCCCCACCGATGCCCATTAAAAAGCGCACTTCGGGGCTTTCAGGGGCAGCACTGCGAACTAGTGCCCATGTCAGCATTGATCCAAGGTTAAATATAATGCTGCCAAATGCACTGAAATAAGAAAAGGATATTAATATGCAGATTAGGTGATCATATTACATTCATACAAACAAAAGCTGCAGTCCCCCTTGTAAGAGTAGCTGGGTCAAAGCGCACACACTTATCAGAAGCTAATATACCTCGTTCATTCCTTTTATCTCATTGGGGAAAAGGGTGAGACAGTTCCCCCCTCCACCCTACTTAGGTCACTCACAGGATAAGTGGGCAAAGTTCTTTTACCATGAGGCCCGACAGATTCAGCTGGCTCAACCCCACCACTCCATCTTATAGCAATACCCCAACTGCCACCCATCCCAGTGTTATTGATTTATAAGGTACCTTGGAAAATGAACATATATATATTCTGATTGATCAGATATATTATTTAGGGGACGAATAAACCTGAAGTGCCAGCAGGATGGCCACAGCACAGGTTGGAGATGGAGAATTAAGGCTGTATGTCCTTCCTAACACCCCGTGGTGAGCTCAAACAAGGGACTGACACTTCCAGAGTCAAGTGCTCTGATCACTCTGCTACTGTGGTCTCCATTCTGTTGAGTCTCATCTCTTGATAATTGCTTCATGACATGAAAATAAAAATTATAGGAAGATATGATTTCCAGATTACCTGTTTTCCTATTCCTACTAGTCAGAAGCAGGTACTTAAAACAGAAAGGAAATGTTATTTGCCATTTTATGAGTCACTATTAGTCTACATTCAAAACTGAGGTGAACAAAAGCAGCTTGGAGCTAGAGAATTAAGAATGGGTACCCTTCCTAAAGCCTTGCAATGGATGATGGAAACACAGATGTAAAATTCATTCACCATTCTCAACATGGAATATCCTTTTCAGTCCCCTCCCTCAACATAACAGGAAAAAGTGGGAAAATTAGTTCTCCCTCACTAACAAAAATAAACAAAGAATATTTGTATGTATAGAGTAGCTAAAACACTCGACTCAGGAGATGAGCTAAGACTGAGGCCATCGCGGGCCTCTAAGAAGAGCATCCAGCCTTAATTCCCCATATCCAATCTGTGTCCACCTCCAATACGGGTATTAATTGTGGAAACACTAATATATAAAATCTAGTAATTTCCTAACATATGCAGATTTGCAATAATTCTTATTCATCAGCAGTTCTTCACATATTCACAGTGGGTCTCGGTATTTCACTAACATCTTGGAAACTCAAGTTGGCTTTGACTTAAGCACATAAAATGCAGTAAAAAATATTTCATGGTGCTTAAGACTTCCTCATACAGAGGAAACGTGAGACCTTTGCATTGCTCCAAGTTATTCCAGTTTTTATACAAAATTACTTTTAACAAGTGATGTAACTACTTTTCCAGTTCTATTTTGATCTTGCAATAGTTCTTGGTGCACTGCTTGTTGTTAAAAGATATTACAAAATGCTTAAAATAAAAATCAGAATGGATATCAAATATATATAGAGTATATTGAAAGAGGCAGGGGGAACTGCCATTGTACAGTGGTGTTAGATCTCAACTCGGGAAGTAATTAACCTGCTTTGGAGCCCATTGTGGGCTGTTGTTAGAGGGCAATCAGCCTTTAATTTCCCAGCTGCAGCTACCAGTGTCCACCCCCATTTGACTGGGGATTAATAGTGATATAAAATGGCACACAACAGCAATATTATGAGAGAAACATATTAGTGGGAAGTAAGAGCAAAAAGGGTCTGTTACCATGGTTACCCCACCAGCTGGTAGAAGACACTATTATATCAGGTTTAAGGAGGAGGTTGCATTGTGTAAATTGGCTAAATGGGGTAAAGTGAGGGGTGATGAATCCCCTCCTTTGTAGACAGGGGGTCCTCGTTGTCAGGGTTCCATTCCTGACAGCTGACTTAAACCGGATTTCGACGTAAGTCGGAATTCACCTAAATTCGAACCTAGGTCCCCAACCTATTTTAAAAATAAATCATCCAAAACATAGAAAAATACTCTAAGTTCTTAATCTATCATAGCAAAATACTAAAACTAATCTTAATACTATTGCAAACCTTTAAAATTAACACTGTAAGATACAGGCACTGTATAATAAAGCTACACTTATATACATATAAATATCTGTACTGCATAACACTACAATAATACTGTTTAGTACAAAACTGTAGGTACTGTATTGCTTTACTCATGTGGTTTTCGCGTATAGGGAGGGAGAGACTGGCTTATTAGGAGGAAACTGGGGAGGCAGCTGCTGAGGAGACAGGGGCAGGTGAGTCTGGAGAGGCAAAAGAACATACAGTACAGTACATAATTAATAGAAAAAATTCTGTACTATAAGTTCTCATTGTAAGATAGTAAAACTACACCTATAAACAAAAATATTACACTACAATAAAATAAATTCTTATTGTAAGATAATAAAACACACTTATAAACAAATATATTACACTACAATAAAATAAGTTCTCATTGTAAGATAATAAAACACTTATAAACATAAAAATATTACACTACAAAAAACTGTAGTTATTGTTTATTTTTACTGTACTCATGTGGTGCGCTTGCATAGGGAGGGAGAGAATTAGTCACGGATGCGATCTTTGTCTTTGATGATCGTGGCCACCGTTAAACGGGCTAATCCGAGATTACGGCAAATATTCGTAAAAGCTTCTCCCTTTTCAGCACGGTTTGCCACTTCAATGCTAATTTCCATAGAGATGGCTGTTCTATACTTAGTGGCACTGCCATCAGAACTATCACTAACACGCTTGGGAGGCATAGTAAAGTCAGTAATGAGCGACCACAAGAAGAGAGCAGACGAAAGCACTAGACACAATATAGCGGGAGGAAATATTCTGAGATAAGCTTATTCTCCCTCTTCTAATGCCGCATGACATTGTATTCTTACACTACGCTCAACAAACTATTTCAAATAAAATCGTATTTACAGCTATGTGTTTAGGGTTTTTCTTTTTAAAGTCAATATAATCTTTCAATATAATAAGCTGTATATAAATAAATAAATAAATTAAACCATTAACTTGATAAATACAAATACAGAACAGCTGTGTTTGCTAGCTTTGTATTCGTGTGTATTTCGTATAAAATCGTATTTACAGCTATGTGTTTGGTATTTTTCTTTTTATATTCAATATAATTTTTCAATATAATCAACGATATAAAAAAATAAATAAATACAAGCCATTAACTTGATTAACACGAATACACTACAGCTGTGTTTGCTAGCTTTGTATTCGTGTGTATATCGAATAAAATCTTATTACAGCAATGTGTTTGGTATTTTTTTTTTATTCAATATAATCCTTCAATATAACCAAATATATAAATAAAGAAAGCCACTAACTTGATAAATATGAATACAGCAGTGCTGCTAGCTGTGTATTTGTGTGTATTTTTAATAAAATCGTATTTACAGCTGTGTTTGGTAATTTTTTTTTTTAAATTCAAAATAACCAAATTAATAAATAAAGCCATTAACTTGATAAATATGAATACAGCAGTGCTGCTAGCTATGCATTCATGTGTATTTCGAACAAAATCGTGTTTAAAGCTGTGTTTTTTTTGTTTAATTCAATATAATCCTCCAATATAACCAAATATACAAATTAATAAATAAATAAATAAAGCCATTAACTTGATAAATACGAATACAGCTGTGCTACTATCTGTGTATTTGAGTGTATTTCAAATCAAATCGTATTTATAGCTACGTGTTTGGTATTTTTGTTTTAAATTCAATATACTCCTTCAATATAACCAAATATATAAACAAATAAATAAATAAAGTCATTAACTTGATAAATATGAATACACCTGCGCTGCTAGATGTGAATTCATTCGCCGCTCTCACAAACTATATTGGCACGTGGTTAGAATTTACCGCACCAGCCAGGTAGGTCGTAAAATTAATTTATTAATAATTTATTCATTATTATTTGGCCTTTGCTGTAACAGCGAAACGACATAAGTCGGATCCATGTTATACGAGGGCCTACTGTATTCTTCCAATAAAGAGTCAAGTTTTTTACTTAGAATCAGCCACCCTCTTATACAGCCGATTACAGTGTTACCCCAGTTATTCGCGCTTCCTGGTTCGCTTTCTCACTCTATCGCGGGTTTTTTTTGATAAATTATTATTTTATTTCATGGGTATATGCAAAAATATTAAAATATTAAAAAAAAAAATTCTCAGTATTTTAATTTTTTTTTTATTGAAAAAAACATATTTCATTATCTAATTGATAAAAAAAAATTATTTCCCAGCCTACAAATAATAAAACAGTAAAAAATAGTAAATAACATAAATGTCGATAGATAGATAGATACGTTTATTGACCACCTCTTTTGAAAAAGTACAGTATAATCTTTACAAAAGGAATATTTGGTCCAAATTACAGTGAATAAATACAATAGATTTTGTACAATCATCAAATAAGTAGCTGAATTTTAAATTAATATACATTGTACTAATAACTGAATGATATACGTAGGTACAGTATAACTCGCAGTATTGCATCATACGAAATAGTGTTCGATAGCGTACAATGTATTGGGGTCGCAGCTACGAGAGCTAGCATATATACTTATATTTCCAGTAGTTTCATGATTTTATTGATAAAAAAAACCGTATTTATTAGCCTAAATATAATAAAACAGTAAAAAATAGTAAAGAACATAAATACTAACAGTATTGCAACATGTAAAATACAATACCGCTATCAGCGTTTTGGACAAAGACTCATTCAGTCTAACTCACGTTTTGCTTGTGTTCGATAGCGTACAATGTAATGGGGTCGAAGCTACGTCAGCTAGCATATATATTTATATTTCCAGTAGTTTCATGATTTTATTGATAAAAAAAATGTATTTCTTAGCCTAAGAATAATATAACAGTAAAAAATAGTAAAAAACATAAATACTAAGAGTATTGCAACATGTAAAATATGATACCGCTATCAGCGTTTCGGACAAAGGCTTCCACCATCTTCCATTGTCTCGCCTCACTCGTGTGCGCCATTCATGTTGTGCTTATTATTATTAATATGTTTTGCTTGTGATTTTTTTACTCGCATATTTTAACCTTTGCAATGCCTCCCAAGCATCCTTCATCATCTAAGGCTTCTTGTAGTGAGCCTAAGCGGCAAAGGAAAATGTTAACCATTGTAGATAAAGTGAAACTCTTAGATATGTTGAAAGAAGGAAAAAAGTTTGTGGATGTCGGCCGCTATTTTACGTAAACGTAAAAATTATTGTAAAATATGGATCCTATTAATGTCAAGTCATCATCACCTCATTCATAGTAAGTTTTCCTATCACTTTCATAGAAAAATTATGTTGCTTGCTGTTATTTATAATGTAAAGGGTGTTTTTTTAACAGTACAGGGAGGGTTTATACAGTGTAAACGTAAAAATACATTAAAATATCTATGTACATATAGGCTGATCTCTACACCACGGATTCCCGGGTTCGCGCCGGGTCCCGGAACCGAATTACCGCGATAAGTGATGCAACACTGTATAGCATTCGTATATTCAGGGAGTCACCGTAGAACATCGTTTCGCATAACGTTGTTTTGATCTTACGACGGAGGAAAATAAATAAAAAATTAATAATAAATTCATTTTTCCACCTACCTGGCTGGTTCGGAAAATTCAAATCGTGCGCACTAAAGTTTGCAAGCACGGCAGATGACTACAAAGCTAGCAGCACAGCTGTATTAGTAAAAGGGGTCCCCATATTTACGTCAGGGTTTCATTCCTGATAGCTGACTTAAGTCAGATTTCAACTTAAGTCGGAACACACCTACAATTCAAACGTAGGTCCCCCACCAATGCTAAAAATAAACTCAAAAACATAGAAAAATAATCTAAGTTTTTTATCCAATACATAAAATAGTTCAAGTACATTTTATAGTATTGCTAACCTTTACTACTGTGGTTGGTTTACATCTGGATGACTGATATGTCAAAAAATTTATTTATTAATTATATTTTGGTCTTAGATGTAAACCCAGAACAACTTAACTCGGAATGACTTAAAACGGGGACCCCCTGTTTATACAAAGTTAATGGCTTTATTTATTTATATGTTTATATTTTTGGTTATATTGAAGGATTATGCTGAATATTAAAAACTACCAAACACATAGCCGTAAATACGGTTTTATGCGAAAAATTTTGTTGAGCGTCGTGTAAGAATACAGCGTTATGCAGCATTAGAAGAAGAAAAAGAAGTACCATTGCTTCTTCTCTTTCTAATGGAATAGGATGGGCATAAGTAGCAACACTGCTGTATTTCTATATATCAACTTAATGGCTTTACTTATTTATTTGTTTAAGTATTTGGTTATATTGAAGGATTATATTGAAATAAAAAATAAAATACCAAATACATAGCTGTAAATACGATTTTAAGTGAAAAAGTTTGTTGAGCGTCGTGTAAGAATACAGCGTCACGCGGCATTTGAAGAAGAAGAAGAGCCACCGCTCAGCTTACGTTCGCCAGTCACATTGTGCCTTGTGTTCGTCTGCTCTCCCAAGTGTAGTAGTGATAGTTCTGATGGCAGTACTACAAAGAAAAGAAAAGCTATCACCATGGAAGTGAGTGAAATAGTCAAATGCTCGGAAAAGGGACAAAGTACCACGAACATTAGCCGTGCACTCGGATTAGGCCGTATGATAGTGGCCACGGCGTTTCGGACAAAGGCTCGTTGAGTCTAACTCACGTGTGCGTCGTTCACGTTGTGCTTATTAAACGTTTTGCTTGTGTTCGATAGCGTACAATGTATTGGGGTCACCAGCTACGTGAGCTAGCATATATATTTATATTTCCAGTAGTTTCATGATTTTATTGATAAAAAAAACGTATTTCTTAGCCTAAGAATAACAAAACAGTAAAAAATAGTAAAAAACATAAATACTAACAGTACTGCAACATGTAAAATACGATACCGCTATCAGTGTTTCGGACAAAGGCTTCCACCATCTTCCATTGTCTTGCCTCACTTGTGTGCGCCGTTCACGTTGTGCTTATTATTATAAATATATTTTGCTTGTGATTTTTTTTACTCGTATATTTTAACCTTTGCAATGCCTTCCAAGCATCCTTCATCTTCTAAGGCTTCTTGTAGTGAGCCTAAGCGGCAAAGGAAAATGTAAACCATAACAGATAAGGTAAGTTTACCTATCACGTACATATAAATTTACGTTGCATGCTGTTATTTATAAAGTACAGGGTGATTTTTTAACAGTGCAGGGAGGGTTTATACAGTAAACGTAAAAATAATTGTAAAATACCTATGTACATGAGTATGTCATATAAATTTAGGCTTGCATGCTGTTATTTATGAAGTAAAGGGTGATTTGTTAACAGTACAGGGAGGGTTTATGCAGTTTATACGGTGTAAACGTAAAAATAAATTAAAGTATCTATGTACATATAGGCTGATCCTACTCCGCGATTTTCCTGTTTCGCGTCGGGTCCCGGAACCAAACCCCCGCGATAAGGGGGAACACTGTATATGCTAGCTCACGTAGCTGCGACCCCAATACATTGTACGCTATCGGACACTATTTCGAATGATGCAATACTGTGAGTTATACTGTACGTACGTATATCTAAATTTATGTTTTTTACTATTTTTTACTGTTTTATTATTCGTAGGCTAGGAAATAAATTTTTTTTATCAATTAGATAATGAAATATGTTTTTTTCAATAAAAAAATGAAAGTACTGAAATTTTTTTTGTTTTTAATATTTTAATAATTTTGCATATACCCAAAAAAAGAAAAAAGAATTTGCCAAAATAAATTGTGGTACAGTGAAAACGCGAGCCAAGAAACGCGATCCAGTGAAGGATCACTGTATATACATATATATATATATACTGTGTACCTAATTGTGATTTCCTAATTGTTCTTAAGGGAAAGAGCTCAAAGCTCGTATCTTCCCGTCTCTTGATCGGTTCCATTTTGTACTTAGTGATACTTATCATACCTGTTGTTAAACTATGGATTGAGTTAGCATTAACTACCTCCACACTTAGTGAATTCCAATTATCAACTACTCTTACACTAAAAAAGTGCTTCCTTACATCCTGCAAAGAAGTTTTCCTACGAAGCTTCAAACTATGACCTCTAAATCTATTGCCAGCCATATCAAAATATCGATCCCTATCCACTCTATCATAACCATGAAGGAATTTAAAGACTGTCACCATATCCCCCCTCAATCTTCTAGCTTCGAGTGATAGGTAAGTCTAATTCCCTCAGCCTTTCATTATAACTGAGATTGTGTATTTCTGGCACCAGCTTCGTGGCATGTCTTTGAACCTTTTCAAGCTTAGCTACGTGCTTTTTTAAGTGTGGATTCCAAAAGGAGGCTGCATATTCAAGTTTTGGCCTCACATAGGTTACATAAATATTTCTGAACAATTTCTTGTCCATGTGCCTGTAGGCTACCCTGACATTTGCTAAGAAAGCATACTGCCCTTGCTATGCCATTTATAGGTATTTCTGGAGACAAATCTGCCAGTATGTTCACTCCTAGATCTCTCTCATTCTCTAACTCCTGAAGTCTACTCCTGCCACCGGGTAGTCAAGCTTGGGCCTTCTTGCACTTGTACCCATGCTCATTACCTTACATTTTGAAGTAATGAATTTCATTAGCCACTTTTCTGACCACTCATGCAGACTATTGAGATCTTCCTGAAATTCTCTACCATTGTTCTCGTCTCTTACTTTTCACAATCTTTGCATCATCTGTAAATATATGCATGAATGAATTTACAGACTCTGGTTAGTCATTTACATATACAATGAACACAAGTGGCCCTAAAACTGAAACCTGTGGAACTCCACTACTAACTCTTCTCTATTCAGACACTACGTGTCTTACTCTAACACTCTGTTCCCGTCCTTCTAAATATGTTTTTTCCATTTCAAGACATTTCCACCTATTCTTGCCATTGCTTGCAGCTTCTTAATAAGTCTCCCATGTGGGACAGTGTCAAATGCTTTCTGGAAGTCTAAGAATAGGCAATCTGCCTAGCCCTCTCTTTCCTGTAAGATTCGGCTTACCACATCATAAAATTCTAATAAGTTTGTTACTGTTGATCTTCCTTCTCTGAAGCCATGTTGTCTCACTGATAAAAAGTTGAAGGATTCCAAGTAAAGAGAGATATGTTTCCTTAGTAGCTTCTCTATAACTTTGCAAACTATGCTGGTCCAGGAAACTGGTCTATAGTTTAGAGCCACATCCATCCCTCCCTTTTGAAGATAGGTATCATGTTAGCTTGTTTCCAGCATCTTGGAATCTCCCCTGACTCAAGTGACTTTTTAAATATGATACTTAGTGTCACTGATATTGAGTTTGCGCATTTTTTAAGTACATGAGGGGATATATCATCAGGACCTGTAGCTTTACATACATTTAACTCCATCAGCGCTTTGAATACCTCTGTGGCTGAAAGGATGATGTTCTCTAATACCGGCCCATGAGCTTCTATCTCTGCAATCCGAGGGGTTGGGATATTTTCTACTGTAAATACTGACTGAAACTCCTTGTCCAGTTCTTTGCAGATCTCTTCATTTGTCTCAGTGATGCTTCCATCTGCTCTCTTAAGCTTTAAAACCTGTTCTTCTACCTTCAGTTTTCCTCTGACACAGCTATGGAAAAGTTTGGGATTTTCTTAAGCCTTCCTGGAGATGTCCCTTTCATAGTCTCTCTCTGCCTCTATTCTTTTACTTAGGTACTCAATTCTTGCTCTTTTATAGGTCCGCCAGGCATTTATATTTTTTCTCCTCCTATACCTTTTCCAGCATTTGTCTCTCCATTATCGAACCATTTCTCTCCGGCATGAAATACACAGGTATGCAGCAATCAACTATCTTCCCATATTTCTAATAAAAAATACCTTACATTTCTTGTACAGATTTGTAGCTAAATAAGGTCCTCCAGTCAATAACTGTAAAAGTTCATTCATTTTGATGTAATCTCCTTTCGGATAGTTCATCCTCATGTCGTCAATGCCTCTACTCTCAGGTAGAGCATCTTCAATGATATACTCCATCAACAACACACAGAGGTCACTCTTTCCATACTCAATTTTTTCAATATCCAACACATTATCTGTGAATACTAGATCAAGTAGTAATGGATCATCCCCACCCCTAGTCCTCATTGGTTCCAGTACATGTTGGTGTAGGAAATTCTCTTGTACGCAATCTAGGAATCTTGCCCCGAATGAGTCCTCACCACTGTGTGGGTCAAGATTTATCCAATCTATCTCTTTATGATTAAAATCTCCCATAATCAAAATCCTACATATTTTCTCCCATGCAATGTTAACAACTGAGTTTATGACTTCTATAGTAACTATATAACTTTCCTCATAAACTTCTAGCCTATGTTGGTTCTTTGGTGGATTATATACAACAGTTAATAAAATGCTCTCTGACCCAGTATTTATGTGAGCAACAAGAAATTCCTTGAAATCATTCTATAACAAAGTTTATTTCTTTAACCTGAATCCTTTCTCTGTTGGCCAAACTCCCTGCCTATGGTTTTACCCTTTCTTTCTGTTCTCTGATTTCCAGTTTTCTTACTGACCGTTTTATATCTGAAGTTGTTGATGGCGCGACATCTAGCCGTTTCTCTGTTACCAGTGGTGTTCCACAGGGCTCTGTTCTTTCACCAACTCTGTTCCTTCTCTTCATCAATGATCTTCTACGATCCCCATCTTCCTCTCTCCTTCATGCCTTTGCTGATGATTCTACCCTTCACTTTTCCTCTGCCTTTTCTTCACAACCTTCATCTGCTACTCGTAATCAGTCTCGTATCACTCTTTCTTCTACTCTTAACTCCAATTTGCAGAGGGTATCTGAGTGGGGCACTCAAAATTTAGTTAAATTCAATGCCTCCAAGACACAGTTTCTGGCTATCTCTTTATCTTCTTCTCCCCCTGATAACCCTATTGTCCTCGAAACTAACGAAATTTACCCTCTTAACTCTATCAACTATTAGGAATCCATATAGCCTCTAGCTTGTCTTGGAGGAATCACATAATCCAAATTTCTAAATCTTCATCCAAAAAATTGGGGGTTCTGTTTCGTTTTTGTCATTACTTTTCCTCTTTGCAGTTACTTAAAATCTACAAAGGTCTTATCCGTCCCTGCTTAGAATACTGCTCACACATCTGGAGTGCTTCTTCCTTGTACTTATCTTCCTTGATAGGGTTGAATCTAAGGCAGTCAGACTCATTCTATGATCTTTCTCTTACTTCTAATCTGGATTCTCTCTCTCTTCGCCGTGAGGTATCTTCCCTTTCGCTTTTCTATCGCTACTACTTCCATCAGCTGCTCTGATGAGTTGGTGAGTTGCATCCCTCCCCCACTGCTGAGGCCGTCGTAACACTCGCCAAGCAGCCTCATCTCACAGGTACTGTGTGGAGAGTTTGTAGCTCGCGGATTGGTCGGTGCAGCGACTGCTTCTTCCCATCTACCTCCAGATTCTGGAACTCTCTTCCTCCTTCTGTCTTTCCTAATTCTTATGACCTTTCATCCTTCAAAAAGCAGATCTATCGTCATCTCAGAGCCTAGTCCTCCATATCTCTGGGTCCTCTGTACTTTGACTGCTTTTTTCTGTCTGTCGTATTCCTTTGTGTGACATTGCCTCATCTCTGCCTTGTCCGTAACCTTTTTCTTTTCCTTCGTCTTGGTATTTTCTCGTGCCCGGGCCTTTATTGATGAAGGCAGTTTCTGCCTGTCCCGATGTCACACTCATAAAAAGAAAAAAAAAAACTTATTGCAGAGCTATCCCTCCACCAGTCCTCTCAGATCTTTCAACCTTTAATATTCTGAAGTTCTTAGGAAAAACTGAACACTGTTTATGTCCTCATTCAACTTAGTCTCTGTAACTGCTACTATATCTGCCTTACTGTTGTGAATCATATCTTTTAATTCTACTGCCTTACCAGCTAATCCATCAGCATTTGTGTATAACAATCTTAATGAGGCCCCACCCCCTGATCTTCTGTCATTATCTTCTTTATCTCCCCTTTGTCTGGAAGAACTCTGAAATGATAATATTTCTTCTCTTCTTCATTTCTTTCCTCATTTAACCTTCTAGCCTCTTGCAACAAGTTTTTTATCCTCTTCATCTCTTCCTGTGTTCCGTATCGTCTAATGAACACTTTTTTTTAATTCTTGAAGGTCTTTTAGGCTTTTTTTCCTCATCAATATTTCTCTACATTTGTCCCCAGTCTCAACAGTTACTTTTGTCGGTCTTTGATTTCCCTCCCTAGAATATTTACCTACTTGGTGAATGTTTAAAATATCCTTAGGACCACAAGCTACTCCAAGCTATATTATCAGGTCTAAATCCTTAGCTTTACTTTCTTCAAGTCTCCCCAGTCATGTTGGTTACTGAGATTCGCTTATGCCTGAGATTACCACCGTCTTCTCTTTATCAAGTGCCTGTTTAATCAGTGGATTTGCCCTTTCCATCACAATGTCTTTTATTTTTTCTATTACAGTTTCTTTATAGTCAACTATTTGCATGTGTTCCAGTGCCACCACCTTCACAGCCTCTTTTACTGCCACATTCCCCTTTAGTGCATCAGCAAAGGAAGTTTTCATGGCATCATGTTCCGTATTCAGCTCTAGAAACTCTTTTCTAAACTGTTCAATGTTTTCTTTAATCTGGACATTCCAAGAAGTAATCTCGTCTCTCTCAGAAGAGAGTAGTGAACTAAACATTTAATTCATTCAGGTTATCATTCAGCTGTTTGTTGTTAACTTCTTGTTTAGAAACTCTGGTTTCTAGTTCACTCTTTTCCCCTTCCAGCTTCTTTATCAGTTTTTCTAGTTCTATTCTCTTTAGCCCTTGTGCTTTATTTGCTTCCTCCAAAAATCTTATTTCCTCTGAGTGTTTCTTTCTCTTTCATTTCTCTATCTATATTCCGAATTTTATCATCAAGATTTATAACCATTGTCTCTAATTCCTTGAATTTCTGTTTCAATCTCCTGACAGCCAATCCTCCTCCTGCTACATCCCTAAGAGATCCTCTACCACCCCTCCCCTGACTGCTTGATGGGGGGAGTAGGGACAGAGATGGCCTCATTTTGATGTTTTCCCTTTTACAGAATATAGAGAGAAGAAAAAAAAAAGAGATAATCTTCCATTTAAGCTTCACACAGAATTGCTATATCTTTATATGAGTACTGTTTAGTAACTCACTTCATCTCTTTTCTGGTAACACACATTCTAACTTAAAATTTGACTTTGGTAATTTGAGAAAAAAAATGCAAAACAAAACTCCACTTGAAAGAAAATTCGAATTTGTATATGAGGAGACACCCACCTGTTTCTGCTATATATTCTTTTTAACTGATAAATAGGTCATTTCAGAGAAAGAGAGAGAGAGAGAGAGAGAGAGAGAGAGAGAGAGAGAGAGAGAGAGAGAGAGAGAGAGAGAGAGAGAGAGAGAGAGAGAAAATATACATATATATATATATATATATATATATATATATATATATATATATATATATATATATATATATATATATATATATATATATATATATATATATATATATATATACATACAGTGTTCCCCCGGTTATTCGCGTTTCTTGGTTCGCGTTCTCACTGTATCGCGGGTTTTTTTTTGGCAAAAAAAAAAAAAAAAAAAAATTTTTTTTTTTTTTAGCTTATTGTGACACCAGGATGGGCCAAAAAATGATAAAATAAAACAGACTCTATCAGGTTGTAAAGAGAAACAGAGATGGAGAGTGTAATGACCTGTCAGATGTGAAGGGATTATAAAAGATGTGTAACGAATATCCAGCTCTCTGCTGGGTTTTAATATACCTCTGCATTACTTTCATGATGTCTATTCCAGTAATTCTGCTTAGATCTTATTATTATTATTATTATTATTATTATTATTATTATTATTGGCAACAATAATTTTCCTTTGATGATGATTGTGGAGATTATTATCATCATCATCATTATTATTATTATTAAGGGCTCATCATTGTTTGTACATCTGTTGGTTTATTTACTTTTAATAACTGTGTAAAGTGACCCTCCCTAGTTGGCTGGGACAAAGAGAGTGTGGGGGGTTGGGTAGAATAGAATGTTGGAGAGAGAGAGAGAGAGAGAGAGAGAGAGAGAGAGAGAGAGAGAGAGAGAGAGAGGAGAGAGAGAGAGAGAGAGAGAGAGAGAGAGAGAATTATTATTATTTATTTTATTAATTTATTGCGCCAAGGCGTGAGAGAGAGAGAGAGAGAGAGAGAGAGAGAGAGAGAGAGAGAGAGAGAGAGAGAGAGAGAGAGAGAGAGAGAGAGAGAGAGAGAGAGAGAGAGAGAGAGAGAGAGAGAGAGAGAGAGAGAGAGAGAGAGAGGAGAGAGAGAGAGAGAGAGAGAGAGAGAGAGAGAGAGAGAGAGAGAGAGAGAGAGAGAGAGAATCTTTAAGTAACTCTTGTTCATTCAACCAAAACTACATTATTTATAGTAAAAATAATGGTTTAATTACGAATTCGTAATAATAATGATGATGATGATAATAATAATAATAATAATAATAATAATAATAATAATAATAATAATAATAAAAATGATAATAATAATACTAATAATATCCCCAATCATCATCAAAGGAAAATTATTGTTGCCAATAATAATAATAATAATAATAATAATAAGATCTAAGGAGAATTTTTAGAACAGACATCATGAAAGTAATGCAGAGGTATAGCAAACCCAGCAGAGAGCTGGATATTCATTACACTTCTTTTATAATCCCTTCACATATGACAGGTCATTACACTCTCCATCTCTGTTTCTCTTTACAGCCTAATAAAGGCCGTTTTATTTTATCATTTTTGGCCTGTCCTGGTGTCATAATCATCTTTAATTTTTATTTATTTATTTTTTTTTACTTTTTTTTTTTTTTTTAAAGGCTGATCCTATTCCGCGGTTTTCCTGGTTCGCGCCGGGTCCCGGAACCGAACTACCGCGATAAGGGGGCAACACTGTATGTATATATATATATATATATATATATATATATATATATATATATATATATATATATATATATATATATATATATATATATATATATATATATATATATATATATATATATATATATATATTAATCACTTGCTAACCAATGCATGTTATCACAGGCTCAGACTTCAAATCTAACTCAATCTATACCCCCAAAAAAATAATAAAAATAATAAAAGAGAACAAAGCAAAAAGAAAATATAAGACAGCTGTGCTGCTTGGCATATTAACTCAGTACTGGTGACAGGTGTATTATTCGTATGTATTTAATTATTCAATTACTTTGTGTAACAAACTATTGAGTTAATGTAAATGGGAAGGATATTGATTTTAACAATATATGGAACCACAGGATCAGGTAATGTGTGAGTATAAAACAATATGTATAGAATATTACTACATTCTTTCCATCCTACAGAGGGGAAAAAATTTTCAAATAATGTAAAGCTTACCTGTATAGAAACTTGTCCACAGTAGGAGCTTCTTGCAGGTGGGGTCTCGAGTACAGGTGGAGAGATGTTCCAGCCAGTGAAGTAATCAAGCAGAAGTTTGTAAGTGTAATGCTATCGGGCATGCCCCTGCAATAAGAATGAAATGAAAAGTTAAGAGCAAAAGATAAATATCATACAAACAAAAGATGACGTTGTGACAGAACATTCTGCTCAAATTAAACAGATTTATCATAGATGCCTTATTAGTTATTTATTGAACTTTTTAACCTTGTTTTCATTTTTGTTCTTTTACTGAGAAAACCTCACTTTTTGCATTTTGTAAAATTATGAAAATTTGCAATTCATATCACTTCCTGCAATATATGTTTCATAAATCCTAATTTATTCGAAAATAGCTACATATAGTTTAATATACTTGTACGCCCAGTTCTTGGAATAACGCGAAGATAGGTTCTCAGAAGTGACGTGCAATGTAAAAATCGCGTAATGTAACGAGTCATTTTCCATAAGAAACAATGATAATGGGTATGGATACGTTTCACTTGAACGGCTAAATCAGATGAGCTCACCACAACACCTCGTACCACTCTCAAACACTTGCTTACATCCCTTGTGACGAAGTTATCATACAGACACACTGATTATCTAAGTCAAATTGATATACAATGCAACACAACGAAAGGATATCAAAACATCGTCATTTATACTATTTTACTAAAAATACTTATATAAAAGGGCAATTTTTTGCTATTTATAGTTTAGATAGAGACTTACCTTTTACACCTGGCATCAGCACACATGAAAGTTGCCAGAAAATCGTCCTTTTCACCCCCCTCCCAACCCAGGGTGTCCCCTTAATTCCCAAATAAACATATGCACATGGCAGCAAGATGGGAAAGTGCCTCCGAGCTAATTGCTTATTTACAAGAATGAGAATTTTTTTCGAATTTTTTGCGGGCGTTATTCGTGTATTTCGCATTTTTTTACTATTATTTTTTGGAGGCATTATTCCAATTTTGCATATTTTAAAAACTCGTAAAAAGTGAGCTGAGTGTGCTTGAAAGAAATTTAATTTACACATTATCGCATCTGATGAATACTTGTTCCCATAATCTTTCTTATTATAAATTGCTCTTGCTGATATGTCATTAGCTTGTCTAAATACATTTCAGTAGCTTTCTTTAACATTTGAATATTAAAAAATTTCCTTTTCCCTAAAATAATTAAGAACTACGCCCACGATGTCCGAGAATGCAGATGTACCAGTAGCCCATTTTACCATAATTTATTTTCTCGCTCCCTTTGTTTGTTCCCTCTTGTTGCACCTCAAATACTGTCTGTCCCTTGCATCTTTCTGCCAGGAATCACCACTATAGTAAACTCTCGAAAAAAAAAGGAACAGATATTGCTCTTCGTCAACCTTGCAGATTCGCCAAAGTCGAAGTTCCACCAGACTGGACCTGGATTGCTCTCAGATTGCAAACAGGCAGTGGACTGTCAATGTGTAGTATCTTCTCAGTCCAGCTCTCTCCCAGCCTGCACCACGTGGCTGAAAATTTCCAAGAGTGTCTTCCCAGAGATTCGTCTGGCATACACAAGGTGAGAGATAGTGTATGGTAACGCTCATTGGCCAAGCAAACTGGGAATTCGAGACACTTTGCATTTAATATTACTACTGGTAAATATCCTTAAGTAATTTTGCTGAGTCCCATTCACATAAAAGGAACTTTTGCTTGGTACCCAACTATAATCTCATTTGCCAAATTTAATTCCTTGACATAGAAATCGTGCGGATATACAATGATAAGAAAGATTTTTCATTTTCCTTGTCCAGCTAAAGATTTTGCCCTCAGAAGATTTCCATAAAATCAAATCTCCTTTTTGTTTATGCTTTCCAAAATTAAAAGAAAGTTGAATTCTGAGTTTCAATATCCAAGTAGTGTTATTCGGGGAGTTGTGCAATTAAAGATTCTAGTCATTTGGATGTGTATGAACTCCTATCCGAGTTCAGAAACTGAGTCCCCTTAGTAGAACAAAACTCCCCACACAAATATTGGTGCCCGAACAGGGACACAAGAAAGACAGACTGATTGTGATGTAAAATTTTCTTTTTGCCGTTTAACATGCACATGAACCTCGATTACCATTGACTTGGATTATTGGAATAAACGAATCTTAGGCTGCACACAAAATTCTTGATCACTAGAGACGATAGTGTTGCGCATCATAAAAACTGGGTTTTTTTTTGTCAGTTTCAAAATTAAACACAGTAATTAATATTTTCCTTGTCTGGCCACTTAAGCCTTTTCCTTGTTTACCACGTGGTAAACAAAGTTCAGGAAATTTGCATAAGATTTTGTGGTAAGCACTCTTAAGATATTTTGCATGACAAGAACATGTGTTACTTAAGATTTAATATATTTGCGTGATAAGATTGATATGTAAAGCATTAATATAATTTATATATCCGTTAAAGGGTGATATTTGTTAGGAATTACTTATATTTCTCTGTGATTTAGGAATCGGGATTAAGAGCATTAAGTACATTGCTTGCTTTATTGTTTGAAACAGGTTTTTTTAATATACAAGCACTAACTGCTAATAGATTGAAAAGAATAATATTTGGCGTCATTGGTTGAGCTTAGGCTAAACTCTCAATGTATCTTTGAGTTGCCACTCAAAAATTATTTTTCCCGTAATTAATGGACACATATGCAAACTGACTGCCTAATAAGCCATTAGCTTATCTTTGGTGTATTTTGTACAGGATCTGTGCCATTTGGCAACAGTCAAGAATTTTACTTACGACATTTTACTTGCGGGTACTGCCATATACGCGCTAATACACAGACACGACTGCCATACTCTACTTTGTTTGCATCTTCCTGCATTGGGTGCTTGTCCTTAAAATTTGTTGCTGCACATTCCTTTCATTTGGACCATAACTGCGGGTACTGCCACATATTGCTGTTAAGCAGGTACGACCGTTAAACACACAAATTGTTGTATTATTTTGTGCATTTATGCACCATAACTGAGGGACTCACCACATATTGCTGTTAAGCAGGCCAAACAGCTAACCACATGGATTGTTGTATTATTTTGTGCATTTGTGTACCATACTCGTTGCAATATTGCAACCTGATTATTGTCATACATTATTTTACTTGTAAGTACTGTACTGCGATATACGCGCTCATACGCAGGCATGACTGCCATTCTGTATTACCAATGTTTCATGCACTGTTTTCCAGAGTTTTTTAGCAGCCATTGAACATGATTGTATTTTGAGTCACTTTCATTGTGAGGTATTGGGATCATCGTTACATTTAACTTTGAACTGTGGTGTTGAATTTATTTCCTTGGTGTTGTGTGGTTCCTTCAATTTTTTTTACCATTGTTGATTTTTTTTTTTTTTTTTTTATGCGTTTTATTGTTGACTGTTCTGAAACCTAACATGGCTATCAGGTAGGCACAGGAAACCATCGAAACATTCGATGAGGCCAGTCACCTCGAGAAGATGACTGCTCTGGGTGAGCGATACGACATGTCCGGAGACAAGCTCCTCGTGTGGGCTCTTGGAAAGGTGGCTACAGGCAGAGCCCAGCTAGAGGAGAAAGAGAATCAGCAAGAGCATGAGCAACGCAACCACAAGCTTGAGCTTGCTTGGCTTCAAGCTCAAACCCCTGACAGTGGTGCCTCATTCCGAAATGGGGGCTAGCCTCGTGAGAGAGCCCCGCTAATGCAGAAATACAAGGATGACGGCAAGCAACCGCTTGACACTTACATCCGCTTTTTCAAGAGTCTTGCCATCGCTAGAGATGGCACAGTGGCTGAGAAGATTCGCTGGCTGCTCGCCTCCATGCCATCCCGTCTGATTGCCCTGGTCAATGAACTTGACAATACGCAACTGAGGGATTACGAGACAGTTAAAAGCACACTCCTTGCCTCACAGAACTTATCACCAGATGAATGTCTTGCTAGGTTTGTCTCAGCCTTCCAATTGAAGAAAGAGAACTGTAGTGCCTTTGGCAGCCGCAAGGCTAGCCTCTTTCCTAATTGGATGCAAGTTGCAAAGTGTATACCGCAGAAGTTGCTTCCATTCTTGATGTTTGATTCAATTGCAAAGACCTCCCTACTGATGTCCTTGCTTACGTATACACCCAGCTTAAGGATGAGATCAACTTCGGCAAAAGTTTGGCCGCTGTGGACGAGTACCTCCAGCACAACCACCCTGGGGTACATCTCTGTGACCTTATGAGGGCAAGAAGGGCCGATCCCAAGGCTCGTCCTCATAGTGTCATCTCCACTGCAGCAGGCAATGATTCTCACTGGAAAGGAGATCGCAAAAACGGGAAGCACAAGGGCCCCTTTCAGAACTTCAATCGTCCAGCTCCTCCTCCTCACACCCCTAAGCCTTCTTCCGGCCTTGCACCATCACTCAAACAGGATGACTTGGTAAGACCTAAGTCTCATCAGTTCAGAGGCAAGGGAAATTCCCCTGCTTCGCATTCCCAGGGATTTCAGCAGAACTCTAAGAGCCATCACATTCACCCTACAGCGGCGGCCAGCCAAACCATCTGGTCACTTGCTCTGCCAATGCCGTAGAAACAAGACCACCGATGATAATGCCAAGGATATGCAGTGCAAAGCTGCCACTGTGCAGTTCACCGAACGTGATGATCCCAAGTTGGTTCCCAAGTGCCCAGAAACCATAAATAGTGTGGAAGCTGAGATAGCACTCGACACAGAGGCCAGTGGTATATTTGTTGACAAGATATTCGTCAGGGATGAAGATTACACAGGCCTGGTCATCCATTTGCGTGATGCTGACGGAGAACCTCATACGCGACGCAGCTGTGTCATTGACCTGGATTGCAAGTACTACAAGAGAAAGCCCCCGATGTGGCATTGCTAAATCTATTGCACCCTGTCTTACTGGGGTGTAATGAGCCTAGCTCCTATCTTCCAGGCTGACCTCTACAATGAGAACATTACACAGTGGCAGGTTCCTTAGGCAAAGTCACAACAAGCCATTTCAGCAGCAAATACTGTTTCTGACGCCAGGAACTTGGACTATTCTCCGATTGACTCCGTTGGCTCTGCCGCAGTCAGTAACCGTAATGTGAAAGCGGAGAGTTTCCCCCTCCTTTACCCAATGCTGCACCTCTAGAGCCGCTGAAGTCCAGTCCAGACTTCGCAAAACTGCAGCTGGACTGCTCCAGCCTCAAGTGCTGGATGAAACAGGCCACCGAGGAAAGAACCTGTACAGTGAGAGGAGGAGGTCATACCACCTACCCCCTTGAAGATGGAGTCCTTCGCAGGCATGTGACTAAAGACTGCCACACCTTTAAAGTTGGTGATGCCCGCCTTGCTGCACCATCAGGCTATGTATGTGGCACATCACTTACCCCTAAGTGGACAAAGAGGCAAAGTAAAAACTAGGCACCTCCTCCAGAAGGCTTTTGCATGGTCAAGAATGTATGCTGAGATAGACAGATATGTGGACTCTTGTCCCACCTATCAATCCACCTCTAGAGCACCAGTACCAAAGGTCCCCATGGGCATAACTAAGCTCTCAACAGAGCCATTTGCCAAGGTTGCTATCGACATTTTAGGTCCTATTAACCCTGCCTCATCCACAGGGAAACAATTCCTCCTGGTATATGTCGACCTGGCAAGAAGGTATCCGGATGCAGTGCCTCTATCTTCTGTAAAGAACGAAGCTATTGCTCAAGCCCTATTTGAAATCTGCTCCAGAGATGGCTTCCTTAAGCAGGTCACTTCTGACAATGGAAGTCAGTTTACAAGTAGGCACTTTGATGCATTCTGTAACCTCTTAGAAATGAAGCACATTCACACGAGTGTGTACCATGCCCAATGAAATGGTGCATGTGAACGCTATAATGGGACATTGAAGCGATGTTTGTGCAAGATAGTGGTAGATATACCTAGGCAGTGGGACAAGTACGTCCCCACTGCACTTTTCTCCTTCAGAGACACGCCCAATGGCACTACTGGATACTCGCCTTTCGAGCTGATTTATGGTCATAAGGTCAGAGGTACAGTGGAGTTCTTGGCAGTGCTGGGACTAACCCACCATCAAGGATGACGATAGGGACGTCCATGAGTATATGTTTTTAAGTTTTCAACCCACCTCAAAAAGGCCTGGAAAGCTGCACACTTAGCCATTAAGGGTCAACAGCAGACTGCCAACCTCCTCTTTGACAAGCATGCACGGTGTCGTCCCTGACACCCAGAGATGATCGAGCACTGTTACTTCTTCTTTCAACAGATACTCGCAAGCTAATGCTACACTGGAAAGGACCATACACTGTGGTACATCGTGTGACCCCCGACCATTACGTGTTAAACGTTGATGGATGTAACCGGCAATACCACATTAACCAGCTGAAGCTGTATCGCGAAGATCCGGAGGCCCACAGGGATCCTGTGCTGGCACTCTCAACGACCCTTACAGGTGCTCCTAGCAGCACCATTACCTCCGAGGCTGCAGCAACACAGGTGCTCCACTATAGCCACCCCTTACTTCCTATATCGGAGTACTCCTCCCTAGAGGTGGAGACGGATTTACGGGAGTGGAGTTTTTCAGAAGAAGCCCCTCTGGCTGCAGCAACTGCACTCGCAATGGAAGATGTAACCCTACCTTTTGAAGATAGTAAGGATCCTGCCATTCCCACACACCGAAAGGAAAGTGTGAGTAATTGCATTATTAACCCCAGACTGCAACCGAGTCAACGGGAACAGCTGAACGAGATATTAGAAGACAATGAGAACATTTCCAACGACCTCCCAGGCACTGCCACTACCCTCGAACATCATGTCAGATTGACTGACCCGAAGCCATTTCGGCATTCCTATGGACTTCCCCACCAGCTGTCAGTACAGCTGAAGGAAGATCTTGACACTTGGGTCCGCCTTGGAATAGTGGAAAAAGAGCAATTCGCCTTGGTGTTCGCTGTTGCTGGCGGTGCATAAGCGAGATGGCAGTCACAGGTTCTGCCTTGACTGTCGTAAGCTTAACTCCCGTACCATCTTTGATGGAAAGACCATTGTCGATGCTGAGCATATTTTCTCATCACTCTCCAGAGCCCACTACCTGTCAAAATTGGATCTGGCCAGTGGATTTTGGCAAGTTCTGTTGAGCAAGACTACCAAGTCCCTAACAGCCTTTTCCAAGAGATACGGTCTATACCAGTTCAGGGTCAAGCCTATTGGTATGGTGAAGGCCCCTGGCTGCTTCATCCGGCTCATGAGGACAGTATTGCAGGGACTCGACAATGTTTCATGCTCTACAGATGACATCCTGGCGCATTCTCGGGATTGGTCATTACACCTTGCGACTCTTCACCGAATTCTCGTCCGTCTGAAGATGCATGGACTCCATTTAAAATCCTCCATATTTATGTGGCTTCACACACTTGCAGTATCTCGACCACTTGGCCAGAGGAATTATGTCCCCTTTAAAGGACAAGGAGCAAGCTATTAAGGATATGAAGAAACCTGCCACTCTCACCTACATGAGATCGTTCCTGGGTAATGTCGGCTACTACCAACAGTTAATTTCCCACTTTATGCTATCGCTAACCCTCTGCAGCAAATGACCTCCTCAAAACGGGGTAGGAACTCCCCTGTCCCATAGACGGACGAGGCAGAGAGAGTATTTTTCAAGCTCCGAGAAACATTGGTGTGTGAACCGGTATTACAGCTGGTAATATTTATGTGGGAGATTTCACAGACATCCAAGAGTCTAGAATCTTTAATTGCACAACTCCCCGAATACCATTACTTGGATAATGAAACTCAGAATTCAACTTCCTTTTAATTTTGAAAAGCATAAACAAAAAGATTTGATTTTATGGAATGCAGCCTCTAATCCAGAGGTGGTGGTGAGCACGTTTTCATGCTCTACATACGGATCCCAAGACTTGGGCCTCAATTCGAAGGAGACCACCGTGCATTAATAAAGGGAAAGACTGAAAGTGCGAGCACACAAATGATGGGTTTCAAATATAAACCTACAGGATAAGTCATTTAATCACTTTTCCGCTACCAAAAGCATGAGCTCGTTATTAATTATTTGCAAGCATTGGCATAAAACACTTTATTTACGAGCATTGGAGTAAAACACTTTATATACAATAATAGAAAAGGACGAAATGAAATTAGAATTTGCAAGAAGAGATAAATTTTCCACGTGGCAATGAGCAATCTTTTGAGAGCAAAATCTTTACCTGGACAATGAAAATGAAAAATCTTTCCTATCAATGTATATCTGCGCGATTTCTATGTCAAAGAATTAAATTTGGCAAATGATATTACAGTTGGGTACTAAACAAAACTTCCTTTTAATGAGAATGGGGCTGAGCAAAATTACTTAAGGATTTTTACCAGTAGTAATATAAAATGCAAAGTTTCTCGAATTCCCAGTCTGCTTGGCCAATGAGCATTACCATACAATGTCTCTCACCTTGTTTATGCCAAATAAATTTCTGGGAAGACACTCTTGGAAATTTTCAGCCACGTGGTGCAGGCTGGGAGAGAGCTGGACTGGGAAGACACTACAAGTTGCCAAGACAGGTGGAACTTCGACTTTGGCGAATCTGCAAGGTTGACAAAAAGCAATATTTGTTCCTTTTTTTTTCAGAGGGTTACTATAGTGGTGGTCCCTGGCAGGCAAGTATGGCAGAGAAATGCAAGGGACAGACAGTATTTTAAGTGCAACAAGAGGGAGCAAACAAAGGGAATGAGAAAATAAATTACGGGAAAATGGGCCACTGGTATCCGCATTCTCGGACATCCCGGGCGTAATTCTTAATTAATTTACGGAAAAGGAAATTTTTTAACTTTTAAATATTAAAGAAAGTTACTGAAATGTATCTAGACAAGCTAATGACATATCAGCAAGAGCAATTTTATAATAAGAAAAATTATATGGGTGTGACAGAGTGCTTCGCTCAAAGTCACCAGAGGCTGTTAGATGCCTTATTAATTAATTTAGTAACTGAACTGTCATTTTTCTAACTAAAAAAAATAATTCCCACTTCTTGACTTTTGCAGATTATGATTACTTGCAATTTATATCTTAGCTTATAGCTAATTTTAAATATATATTATTTACTATTCTTGTACGTGTAGAAGCAGAGTCCCGATATAAAGGCTTCTCCTACTTTTCCACCTCTTCAGTGAACCCATCAGATACGTTTTGTTTACAATTTTCTTATTATAAAAATTGTTCTTGCTGATAATTTTGTTATAAATTTCACCTTGCTGTTATGTCAATAGCCTGTCTAGATATATATCATGTAGCTTCTTTATTATTTGAGTACTTGAAGTCCGTCTCCTACAAGCAAATAATGTTCTAGAGATTGTTTACCAGTAACCTAACTTTCCATTATTATTCTCGTTTTATTTTATTTGCTTCCACTTGTTGCACCTAAAATACTGTCTCTCCCTTGCATCTCTGCTATAATTGCCTGCCAGGGACCACCACTAAAGTAGTCCTTAAATGATATCAGAGGCAGTTACTGCTCTAGAAATATATCCTACAGAACGTCACCAGCAGGGACAATGAAGCGCTCTCATTTGGCGGCCAAACATCCCAGAGGCAGCATCTCGCCTCAGCAGTCAAGTTATTTCAAACCTTATTTACGTGGCATCTTCATTGGAATTCATCTGGCACAACAAGGTGAGGGATAGTGTATGGTAAAGCTCGTGGGTCAAGCAAATTGGTTTTTCGAGAATTAGTTACATTCGTTACTCGTTAAATCCTACGAATTTTTTCTCAGATTCCATTCCCATACAAACGAAATTTTGTAGATTACCTAACTGGAATCTCATTTGCCAAAGTTAATTCCTTAACCCGGAAATTACAGCTGATATACATTGCTAAGAAGTTTCTTTTCATTGAATGTGATAAACGAAAATCTCATCCTCTGAAGACTGGCTATGAGCCCGTAAAAATCTGTCCCTTCTAATAAATTCTAATTTCATTTCACCCCTTTCTATCATCGTAAATAAAGTGTTTTATGTCAAAAACTCGTGAATAAAGCTATTTGCTATATAAATTGCATATAATTAATCATTTAACTAAAGTGTTTTATGCTATAAACTGCAAATAATTAAAAGGTAATTTTACCCTTTTGGCTTTGCAAATATTTCCTGTTAACCACAATTTAATGAATGCATACTGTATATACCTTGCTGATTCTTCATATGTTGGGGATAAAGTGTTTTGAGTTATAAGTTGCAAATACTTCAATAGGTGGTTTTGCACCCTCTTTTTTCACTGCAAACAGTTCTTGATAACCAAAAGTGAATAAATACTGTATTAATCTCGTAGATTCTTCCTTTATCGTAAATGGAGTGTTTTACCATATTAATTGCAAATCATTAATAAGCATTGCAACTTTTGTGGTTGCCCACAATTTAAGGAATACATACAGTACTGTATTTGTCTTGCTTATTCTTCATTTATTGTGAATAAATTGTTTTCCTCTAATACCAACAAAGAATTAATGGTTTTGTATGCTCTTATGGAAGCATAAATATTTCTGGTTAGCTGTGAATAACCAATATACTTTCATCCAGTAGAATAATATTGGAAACTCATTATATGTGTGTTCATGTTTTCAGTTTCCCATTATTAACAGTGTATTTGTTTCTGTTTCTGCAATTGCAATGTCCTCTATTCTACCCTGCCTGTGTGACAGAGGTAATCGTCGAGTTGAGGCCAAAGTCTTGGCATACGTCCGTGGTGCCGGGAAACGAAATTGTGCTCACCACCTCCGGGATTCGAGGCAGCATTTCATAAAATTTCATTTAAAAAATTTAATTCAATTCTTTTAATGTCATTGCATTCCAAAATTAAAAGAAAGTTGAATTCTGAGTTTCATTTAACCGGGTCCTGGTATAACGGGTGGGGTGTTTAAGTGCAAATATCTGTCCTGTCTGTTTGTGAGCTCTTAACCAAGCTCAGTACTTTGAGTCCCCTTAGTAAAAGAGAATCTTAACAACACTCTACCATTCCCCCAACAAGATTGGCACCCGAACAGGGACCCGAACAGACAGACTGATTTTGATAAATTTATTTTCATACTGCTTTTTAACATTGCACATGAAACCCGATTACCACTGGCTCGATTACTGAAATGACTGAATTATAGGATGCACACGAAAAATTTTATTGCTAGAGACGTTGCGGATCAAAAATTTTTTATTTTCAATATTAATTACGATAACTAATATTTTCTTGTTTCTCATGTGGTAAACAAAATTTCAGGAAATCTACATGAGATTATGTGGTAACAGACTTAAGAAATTTTGCATGACGAGAATACGTGTTATTTAAAATTTCATTTATTTGCGTGATAAGATTGAGTTTTAAAGCATTCGTGTTTTATATATCCGTTAAAGGGTGATACTTGTTAAGAATTGTTTATATATCCTTGGGATTTAGGAAATGGGAGAAAGCATATTAAGTATTTTTGCTTATAATTGTGTTCTATATTCAAGCATTGACTGCTCATAGATTGGGAAGAAAAACTTTGGTGTCATTTATCGAGCCTAGGCTAAGCCTTTCAAGTGTCTGAGTTGTCACTTGAAAATAAATTTTCTCATTACTAGTAGACATGTGTAATCTGGCTGCCTAGTAAGCCGTTAGCCTATATTTGGTGTATTTTGCATAGGATCTGTGCCCTTTTATCAACACTCCAGAATTTTACTTACGACATTTTATTTTAGGTACTGCCATATACGCGCTCATACGCAGACAAGGACACTATACTGTACTTGTTTGTATTACTTACGACATTTTATTTGTGGGTACTGCCATATACGCGCTCATACGCAGGCACGACCGCTATACTGAACTTGTTTGTATTCTCGGGCACTGGGTGCTAGTCGGTAAAATTCGTTGTTGCTTTTTCCTTTCATTGGCACCATAACCGCAGGTACTGCCAAGAATTGCTGTTAAGCAGGCACGACTAGCATCCCGTATTACCAGTGTTTCATGCACTGTTTTGCAACATTTTGCTGCTATTGCACTTGTGTTGCTCATTCCTTTCATTTGCACGATAACCGCAGGTACTGCCACATATTGCTGTTAAGCAGGCACGACTGCCATTCTGTATTACCAGTGTTTCATACACTGTTTTGCAACATTTTGCTGCTGTTGCACTTGATTGTATTTTGAGTCACTTTTATGGTGAGGTTTTGAGATCACTTGTTCGTTTAAGTTTGAACTGTGGTGTTGAATTTTTTTCTCTCCTTGGTGTTGTGTGGTTCTTTCATTTTTTTCTACGATTGTAGAGATTTGTTTTTTTGTGGTTGTTTTGGCACTTCGTTATTGACTGTTTAGGAAACCACCATGGAATCCAGGCAGTCACAGGAAACAAACATGGAAACCATCAAAAGATTCGAGGAGGAGCGTTACCTGGACATAATGATTGCTAGGGGTGAGAAATACGGTCTTTCCCCAGGGCAGAAGCTCTTCGAATGGGCTCATGAGAAGATGGTTGAACGCCGAGATAAGCTGGAGAAGAGAGCAAGTGATGAGGCACAAGCCCAACGTGATGAGGCACAAGCACAACGTGAACATGAGCTTGCGCTTGCACAACGTGATGAGGCACAAGCACAACGTGAACATGAGCTTGCGCTTGCACAACGTGAACATGAGCTTGCGCTTGCTTGGCTTCAAGCGGGATTCCCAGACAGTGATCCTTCAAATGGAAATGGAAACCAGCCACGTGAGAGGCCCTCCCCAATACCGAAATACAAAGACGACGGCAGGCAACCGCTTGATACTTACATCCACTCTTTCGAAAGTCTTGCGGCAGTTAACGAAGGCACAGAGGCTGAGAAGAGTCTTTGGCTGCTCGCCTCCATGCCACCCCATCTGCTCGCCCTGGCCAATGAACTCGACCAAATGCAACTGAGGGACTATGAGAAAGTTAAAAGTACACTCCTGGCCTCACAGAACCTTTCACCAGCTGAGTGTCATGCTAGGTATATCTCTGCTTTCCCATTGAAGGAGGAGAACTGTAGTACCTTTGGCAAACGCAAGGCTCGCCTATTTAATGAATGGTTACGGGTTGCAAAGTGTCCTCGTGAGAAGTTGTATGCGTTCTTGATGTTTGATGCAATTGCCAATGAACTTCCTCCAGATGTTGTTGCATATGTAAGGACTAAGCTTAAGGATGAGATCAATTACGAGAAAAGTTTAGCCGCTGTGGATGTGTACCTCCAGCATAACCAGCCTGGAGTACGTCTCTGTGATGTTATGAGGGCAAGAAGGGCAGATCCCAAGGTTCGTCCTCAGAGTTGTATCTCCCCCGCAGCAAGCCATGATTCTCACCGGAAAGGAGATCATAGGAACGGGAAGCACAAGGGCCCCTCACAGAACTCACATCGTCCAGCACATCCTCCTTACACTCCTAAGCCTTATTACGGCCATGCACCCACACTCAAGAAGGATAACTCAGTAAGACCTAAGCCTCAGCAGTTAAGAGGCAAAGGCCATTACTCTGCTCCACCTTCCCAAGGTTTTCAGCCAAACTCTAAGAGCCACCACGCTCCCTCACACAGCAGCGGCCCACAAAGCCATCCGGCCACGCACTTGGCCCATACTGTAGAAATAAGGCCAGAAAGGGCCACTGAGGATAACGCCGAGGAACCTACGTACAAACTTGCCAGTGTGGAACTCACCGAATGTGGTAATCCACAGGTGATCCCAAAATGTCTAGGAACTATAAATGGTGTGGAAGTTGAGATAGCCCTCGACACAGGGGCCAATGGCATATGTGTTGACGAGAGATTCGTCAGGGATGAAGATTATACCGGCAAAGTCGTTCGTGTGCGGGTTGCTGAAGGAACACCCCAAATACGACGCAGCTGTGTCATTAACCTGGATTGCAAATACTACAAGGGAAAAGCCCCAGTTGTGGCAATGATTGGGCTTATGTACCCTGTCTTGCTGGGTCGTGCACTGAACCTAGTTCCTATTTTCCAGGCCGACCTCTACCATAAGGACATTTCTCGTTATAACTTCCCTCGGGGGAAGTCACATGAAGCCATTTCAGCAGCAACTCCTGGCCTCGATGCCAAGAATTTGGACGATTCTCCGACTGACTCCGTTGAGTCTGCCGCAATTAGTACACGTAATGTGGAACGCGGAGAGTTTCCCCCTCCTTTACCAGATGATGCACCTCTAGAGCCATTGAAGTCCCGTCTAGACTTTGCCAAATTGCAGCAAGATTGCCCCAGCCTCAAACGCTGACTGCAGCAGGCCACCGAGGGAAGGACCATCACAGTGAGAGGAGGAAGACAGATCACTTATGCCCTTGAAGATGGAGTACTTCGTAGGCATGTGACTAAAGATGGCCACACCTTTAAACAGCTGGTGGTGCCCGCTTCGTTGCGCCGCCAAGCTATGTATGTGGCACACCATTTACCTCTGAGTGGACACAGAGGCAAAGCAAAAACTCGGCACGTCCTTCAGAAGGCTTTTGCATGGCCAAACATGTACGCCGAGGTAGACAGATATGTGGGCTCCTGTCCTGTCTGTCAATCCACCTCTACGGCACCGGTACCGAAAGTTCCCATGGGGATAACTAAGCTCTCAATGGAGCCATTTTCCAAGGTCGCTATTGACATATTAGGTCCTATTAATCCAGCTTCGTCCACGGGGAAACAGTTCCTCCAGGTATACGTCGACCTGGCAACAAGGTACCCAGATGCAGTGCCACTGTCTTCTATCACGAATGAAGCAGTCGCTCATGCCCTATTTGAAATCTGCTCCAGGGTTGGCTTTCCTGAGCAGGTCACTTTTGACAATGGAAGTCAGTTTACAAGTAGGCACTTTGAGGCTTTCTGTAACCTTTTAGAAATGAAGCACATTCGCACGAGTGTCTATCATGCCCAATCAAATGGAGCGTGCGAACGCTATAACGGGACATTGAAGGGATGTTTGCGCAAGCTAGTGATAGATATACCTAGGCAGTGGGACAAGTACGTCCCCACTGCACTTTTCTCCTTCAGAGACACGCCCCACGACACGACTGGATACTCGCCTTTCGAGCTGATTTATGGTCATAAGGTCAGAGGCCCAGTGGAATTCTTGGCAGAATGTTGGGATTCACCTACCATCGAAGATGACGAAAGGGACGTCCATGACTATATTTTGAAGTTTTTGTCTCACCTCAAAAAGGCTTGGAAAACTGCACAATTAGCCATTAAGGGTCACCAGCAGACTGCCAAGCTCCTCTTTGACAAGCGTACCCGGCGTCGTGCCCTGAAACCCGGAGATTGAGCTCTGTTACTTCTTCCAACAGATACTCGCAAGCTAATGCTACGCTGGATAGGACCGTACACTGTGGTACACCGGGTGACCCCTGACAATTATGTGCTAAATGTTGATGGCAATAACCGGAAATACCACATTAACCAGCTGAAGCTTTATTGTGAGGACCCGGAGGCCCACAGGGATCCTGCGCTGGCACTCTCAGCAACCCCTATAGATGCCATCAGCATCAACAGAACCTCCGAGGCTGCAGCAACACAGGTGCTCCATTATAGCCACCCCTTACTTCCTATATTGGAATACTCCACCCTTGCAGTGGAGACAGACTTACGGGAGTGGAGTTTTTCGGAAGAAGCCCCTCTGGCCGCAGCCACCACCCTCGCAATTGAAGACATAAGTTTAGATTTTGATGATGGTAAGGATCCTGCCATTCCCACACACCGAATGGAAAGTGTGAGTAATTGCATAAATTAACTCCAGACTGCAACCGAGTCAACGGGAACAGCTGAACAAGCTATTAGAGGACTATGAGAACGTCTTCAATGGCCTCCCAGGCATTACCGCTACCTTTGACCATCATGTCAGATTGACTGATCCAGAGCCATTTCGGCATTCCTATGGTCTTCCCAACCAGCTGTCCGTACCGCTGAAGGAAGATCTTGACACTTGGGTCCGCCTCGGAATAGCTGAAAAGAGCATTTCACCTTGGTGTTCGCCGTTACTGGCAGTGCGTAAGCGAGATGGCAGTCACAGGTTTTGCCTTGACTGTCGTAAGCTTAACTCCCGTACCATCTTTGATGGAGAGCCCATTGCTGACGCCGAGCGCATTTTCTCGTTGCTCTCCCAAGCCTGATACCTGTCCAAGTTGGATCTGGCCAGTGGATTTTGGCAAGTCCCGTTGAGCGAGACTACCAAGCCTCTAACAGCCTTTTCCACAAGATATGGTCTATACCAGTTCAGGGTCATGCCTTTTGGTATGGTAAATGCCCCTGGCTGCTTCAGCAGACTCATGAGGATAGTACTACAGGATCTCGACAATGTTTCATGCTTCATAGACGACATCCTGGTGAATTCTCAGGATTGGTCATCGCACCTCGAGACTCTCCGCAGAGTTCTCACTCATCTGAACCAGCATGGACTTCATTTAAAGCCTTCCAAATGTGAGATTGGTTTCACACAATTGCAGTATCTCGGCCACGTGGTTGGAGAAGGAGGTAAGTCTCCTTTACATGACAGGGTACAAGCAATTAAGGATATGGAGAAACCTGCTACTGTCACTCAACTGAGATCATTCCTGGGTAGTGTCGGCTACTACCAACGGTTCATACCACACTTTAATACTATCGCTGCCCCGTTGCAGCAAATGACTTCCTCAAAGCAAGGTAAAACATCCCCTGTCCAATGGACAGATGAAGCGGAGAGAGCATTTTTCAAGCTCCGAGAAGCATTGGCGGGTGAGCCAGTATTACAACTGGTAAACCCTGATTTTCCATTTATCTTGCAGACCGATGCCTCAGACGAAGGCCTGGGTGCCGTGCTCTTGCAAGCCCGATCAGACAACTCAGCAGAAGTAGCTCCAGTGCGATATGCAAGCCGCAGGCTTCGCCCTGCAGAGCGAAATTACTCCACCGTGGAGAAAGAAGCTCTAGCTGCATATTGGGCCATAAAGAAATTTGAAGTCCATCTGTATGGTCAACATTTTACACTGAAAACCGACCACCGACCTCTCCTATATATACAGACTGCAGACAAGCTAAATCCTCGCCTAAAAAGGTGGGCACTTTACCTGAATCTTTTCAAATTCTCTGCCCAACATGTTCATGGCAAGGACAATGACCTTGCTGATCTACTAAGTCGACGGTCATTACCCTCAAATGAGGAAGCTGGTGCTGTTAGCCTAAATTTGACTAGTCAGTAAAGATTACTTCTCTGATGTGTTGTTTATTTTTTGTTTTTCTTTTATGTCTTTAATACTGTACTGAACTTGTTTATTTTAGCGTACAAACGTTATTCCTAATGGAAGACGAAAAATATGAAGAATAATTCTTTGATCGCAGTTTTATATTTCCCTTTGTGGGACTCTGAAAGCCAGAACATGGCGGAAACATTTCAGTTTAATGTTGAATAGCTGAAACTGTTTTAAATCCAGTCGCCAATGATAATGAGGACGTGGTTCAAGTTTTCCATTTGCGTATACTGTATTTTTTTGTGTATTATATTATTGCCTTCTTGTATGTGAAGCATTCTTAAACTTAAATATTGATATTCACTGATATCTAATTGTGATTTGATTTTCTTGAAATTTGAATTTGATCACATTTCTTTTATGTTTGGCATATCATTTAATGTTTTGTTTATAAGACTTGTTCACTTTTCCTAATAGTATGATATGTTCCAGTGGTGGATCCCATTTTTATTGTTCATTTGTTCTTTTCCATGAGAAGGATATCTCATCCCTCATAATAACACTGAAGTCACCGTAACTTCCTCTGTTCTTTTTTTGCCTTCTGTAGTAGAATATTGCTAAATCAATATTCTCTAGAAAGGGCCTTTGTGACAGAATGTTTCGCTCAAAGTCACCAGGGGCTGTTAGATGCCTTATTAATTAATTTAGTAACTTAACTGTCATTTTTCTAACTAAAAAAAAATAATTCCCACTTCTTGACTTTTGCAGATTATGATTATTTGCAATTTATATCTTAGCCTATAGCTAATTTTAAATATATCTTATTTAATATTCTTGTACGTGTAGAAGCAGAGTCCCGATATAAAGGCTGCTCCTACTTTTCCACCACTTCAGTGAACCCATCAGATACGTTTTGTTTACAATTTTCTTATTATAAAAATTGTTCTTGCTGATAATTTTGTTATAAATTTCACCTTGCTGTTATGTCATTAGCCTGTCTAGATATATATCAGTAGCTTCTTTATTATTTGAGTACTTAAATTCCGTCTCCTACAAGCAAAGAATGTTCTAGAGATTGTTTAACAGTAACCTAACTTTCCATTATTATTCTCGTTTTATTTTATTTGCATCCACTTGTTGCACCTAAAATACTGTCTCTCCCTTGCATCTCTGCTATTATTGCCTGCCAGGGACCACCACTAAAGTAGTCCTTAAATGATATCAGAGCCAGTTACTGCTCTAGAAATATATCCTACAGAACGTCACCAGCAGGGACAATGAAGCGCTCTCATTTGGCGGCCAAACATCCCAGAGGCAGCATCTCGCCTCAGCAGTCAGTTATTTCAAACCTTATTTACGTGGCATCTTCACAGGAATTCATCTGGCACAACAAGGTGAGGGATAGTGTATGGTAAAGCTCGTGGGTCAAGCAAATTGGTTTTTCGAGAATTAGTTACATTCGTTACTCGTTAAATCCTACGAATTTTTTCTCAGATTCCATTCCCATACAAACGAAATTTTGTAGATTATCTAACTGGACTCTCACTTGCCAAAGTTAATTCCTTAACCCAGAAATTACAGCTGATATACATTGCTAAGAAGTTTCTTTTCATTGAATGTGATAAACGAAAATCTCATCCTCTGAAGACCGGCTATGAGCCTGTAAAAATCTATCCCTTCTAATAAATTCTAATTTCATTTCACCCCTTTCTGTCATCATAAATAAAGTGTTTTATGTCAAAAACTCGTGAATAAAGCTATTTGCTATATAAATTGCAAACAATTAATCATTTAACTAAAGTGTTTTATGCTATAAACTGCAAATAATTAAAAGGTAATTTTACCCTGTTGGCTTTGCAAATATTTCCTGTTAACCACAATTTAATGAATCCATACTGTATTTACCTTGCTGATTCTTCATATGTTGGGGATAAAGTGTTTTGAGTTATAAGTTGCAAATACTTCAAAAGGTGGTTTTGCACCCTCTTTTTTCATTGCAAACCGTTCTTGATAACCAAAAGTGAATGAATACTGTATTTATCTCGTAGATTCTTCCTTTATCGTAAATGGAGTGTTTTACCATATCAATTGCAAATCATTAATAAGCATTGCAACTTTTGTGGTTGCCCACAATTTAAGGAATACATACAGTACTGTATTTGTCTTGCTTATTCTTCATTTATTGTGAATAAATTGTTTTCCTTTAATACCAACAAAGAATTAATGGTTTTGTATGCTCTTATGGTAGCATAAATATTTCTGGTTAGCTGTGGATAATATATTTTCATTCAGTAGAATAATATTGGAAGCTCATTATATGTGTGTTTATGCTTTCAGTTTCCCATTATTAACAGTGTGTCGTTTCTGTTTCTGCAATTACAGTGTCCTCTATTCTACTCTGCCTGTGTGACAGAGGTAATCGTCGAGTTGAGGCCAAAGTCTTGGCATATGTCCGTGGTGCCGGGAAACGAAATCGTGCTCACCACCTCCGGGATTCGAGGCAGCATTTCATAAAATTTAATTTAAAAAATTTAATTAACTTCTTTTAATGTCATTGTATTTCCAAAATTAAAAGAAAGTTGAATTCTGAGTTTCATTTAACCGAGTCCTAGTATAACGGGTGGGGTGTTTAAGTACAAATATCTGTCCTGTCTGTTTGTGAGCTCTTAACCGAGCTCAGTACTTTGAGTCCCCTTAGTAAAACAGAATCTTAACAACAGTCTACCATTCCCCCAACAATGGGAATAAGTATTCATCAGATGCGTCAACACTACATGAGAGAAAAGCAGCGAAAAAGAAAGACTAATGCATTATGATACGGCGTGAATTGAATTTCTTTCAAGTATAAGAATATTGAACTATATGTAGCTATTTTCGAATAAATTGAGATATACGAAATATATAATGCTGGAAATGATATGAAGTGCAAATTATCATAATTTTACAAAATGTAAGACGTGAAGTTTTCTCAGTAAAAGAAAAGAAACAAAGGTTAGAAAGTTCAATAAATAACTAATAGGGCATCTATAATAAATCTGTTTAATTTGAGCAGAATGCTCTGTCACAGACATATAAGCTGTTGTATGCTGTTTCAAGTGTAACTATTAGTCCTCATTCGAATGGGGGCGTAAACAGACAGGTTGGAATTGAGGAATTAAGGCTGGATACCCTTCTTAACACACTGCAGAGGGTTGTAACAGGGCTGTCACTTCCTGAGTCTAAGTTTTAATCCAGCTACCACTAGGATGTGGAATAAAATGATTAGCCATGTTGTTAAGGCAATGATGCTTCAAAAGTTTAAGCAAGGCACAAATAAATTTTCATTAAGGAAATCTTATACTGAATTTTTCAAATCACTGTACAATAATATCGGTATTGTAATAGTGGGTTGTACTATTTCATATACTGTACTCTAATTCTTTTTCTTTTTCCTTTTCCTCAACAAAAGGCTTCACCTGCTGACACCATCTGGTTTATAGTCTATGACTTTTCAGCTGGGCTTATTGCTTGGCTTAAGATAATAATAATAACAACAATTAGGTATTTAAGACTAAAACACAGGATGCGTCAACCAAAAGTTAAAAATAATAACAACAATTAAGTATTTAAGACTAAAACACAGGATGTATCAACCAAAAGTTGGAAAATTATGTTCAGAAACCTATGCTAAGAATCTAAAAACAAAGAACATACTGGTGCTTGAATCCAAAGATGGTGATAACAAGGAAGCTGAGAACAAGAGAGCACTTATGAGGAAGATAGCAACACAAGTTGATGTGTTGAGAATCTAAGGAAGGACATCTAACTGCATATTTTGCAAATAAAGAGAATTCTAGAATGCCCAGAAAAAAATTGAGAGAGTATGGAATATATCAACTTAATTCTAACATCAAACTATGTAAAGTACCCAGGGACGATGATAATGATATGAAAAATATAAAGATGAAAAATGAATACATAGTAGATAGTGAGGACTTCGCGACAGCAAAGAAATTAACTGCAATACATTATCAAGAGCACTCCAGAATTAAGGACACAAGTCTTTTTTCGAGGTGATGTACTGTGGATATTATATGCAAGAAACAGGGTTTAAGATTTCTTTTATGCACCCCTTCAATTTTTTATTTTTTTCTAACAAATTTCGAAGTGTTTTGCAGTAATCTGATAATTGTCTTTCTCGGAAAACACTATTTTTGGTATTTGGATAGATATTGGTAGCCGGCTGTGAATAACTTGAATAACCTAATTTAACTAACCTACCCTAACTCATGTAACTTAACCTAAACCAACCCAACTAACCTAACCTGGCTCAAATTTGAAGCCATACATACCTTACTAGGGTTAATTTGGGTGTTCATACATCAGCTCAACAAATATCAGGAAGTGGTGGTAACACTGATATATTGGGTAGGCTATGGAAGTGGTGCATAAAACAAAATCTCAAAGAAATAGGGTTTTTGACACTTAGAAAAATGATCAATGTTCATTTGTTAAGATTTTTACCACAGTGCGATATAATTCTAGTGAGTATCTAGTATGTGCAAAGCAAGGTGGTAATTACAGACTTGTGTAATACACCAAAAGAATAATATAATAATATAAAAAACGTGTAATTTGTGATGAAAAGGTCAGTGACATCAGCCATATGACAAATGGAATTAAATGGCCAATATATATATATATATATATATATATATATATATATATATATATATATATATATATATATATATATATATATATATATATATATTAAAAAAAAAGGCATTTGTTAAAACTCTAAGGTGTGATTTACTTAATATTTAGTCAGCAGGATATAAAATAATTAATATTAGTAATTTTATAAATAGGGCTAAATTTTATATATGCATACGAAGTGGAATTTGGTTCCTCTCTGGTTTGAAACAACTGTCACAGTTTTATATGCCAAAGATCAATAAAGGCTCTTTAAGGCAGGACCACACCACTGCTTTGGAGATAGATCTTTTCAATACAGGCCCTAAAGATTATATAATAAACTCCCAGTGGAAATTACAGACGGTAAAACTATTGTTTAGTTTAATAAGACTAAAAACTTATTTACAAGAAATATGCAAGGAAATGCATCTCGAAACGGTTAAGATTTGCTTAACCCTCCCCTTCTACAGCCTACCCGAGAAATCAGTGTTACCACCACATCTTGAAATGTGCCGCACTGCTGAATAAACATCCAAATTCAACCTATTACTAAGGAATGTAAAGCTTCAAGTTAGAGTTAGGTGAGTTGGGTTTAGTGAAGTTAGATTCAGTTAGGCTAGTTAAATTAAGTTAAATTTAAGTAATCGGCCGCCACACAAAAAAATAATGATTTCCGACAAAAACAAATATCAGATTAATTCAAAACATAAAAAACTTATCAGGAAAAAAAAGTTTAGTCCACGAACTGAACGGGTGCATAAAACGAATCATAACCCTGGAAACTATAAACGAGCAGTTTAAAGTGTAAAAAGTACTTCAGAGGTCGGAGAGTCCTTGAGGGGAACCCACTTTAAATCAGTGGATAAGATCTGGCGGGACACCTCAGGGAGGATGCCGGGCCATAAATCGACCACGATACAATACAATACTTACAAAGGCCTGTATGTGAAGCCCTGGTATAGCTCAGGATTCATCATTTGGCTCGCTAACATGGTGTAGGATACACAACCCTTCAGGGGAAAATAATAAAACAGAAGAGTTCTTTGAGAGAGAGGCTGCAAGCCACCTCGCACCAACGCCTCATTTACACCCTTCATATTAACCATGTTGACTATTATATAGAAAATTCCTCTTCTTCTCTTCCTCCTATCGAGACTTGTCACTTATTTTATTTTTCTCCTACTCTGGATTTATGTAGGTGGAAAAAATCGAAACGAGTCTATGTAGTCTGCAGTTGCGATGTCTTCTTCTTCTTCTTCTCTTAGTAATGAAGAACATTTGTTTGTTTGTTTATTTTTTACCAAATGAGAAAACTATGAATAGAATAAGGGAAAAAGAGGACAACGACAGAGGGAAATATTGCAATATTGCATAATCACCGAAAGAACTGAGTGTTGAGAGACGAGAGGGCAATATAAAGCTATGTCAACAAATCTTCTCGAGAGGTCCAAGATTAGCAATAGAGGATTTTAATGTTGAGAAAGTCAATTCTTCTAGAGAGGTCCAAGACAAACAAACATTTATTTCCATTTTTGTACAATGGTTATTCTTCTAAAAGTAAAAGTAACTTATATGTAGACATGTAATTGAACTAATAAGTAAGAGGGTAATACAAACAGTTAAATTAAATGTAGCTTTCCTAGAAAATAATAATGTTGTAATAAAAATGTTAATAATAAAATAGTAATAATAACACTCGATACAGTATCATCCTCGTCGCCAAATGTAAAGGTTTGCACTAATAATAAGCATAAATCATGGCTTCCAGTTTATTGTTGCAAGATGGGTGCCGCTCGGCTCAATCAATATAAACATTAGAAAACCGACAAACAAACAAAACAAACAAAAACATTTATTTCCATTTTGTACAATGGTTATTCAACATTAATAGTAACTTATAAGTAGACATGTAATTAAACTAACAAATAAGAGGGTTAGACATATAGTTAAATTAAATGTAGCTTTCATAGAAAATAATAATGCTGTAATAAAAATGATACAATAATGTTAATAATAAAGTAGTAAGTATGCCACTAGATACAGGATCGTTATTATCGGCATCATTTCCATATTTATTTCCTTACAATGAGAATAATTAGTTCTTAATGAGCAGCAACTATTTGTCCAAAAGAAAACTATATAGTTTGCCTTTGAAAGCTGTGAAAGAGGATGCATTTTTAAGATGCTCTGGAATATTATTCCAGAGTGTTGGCCCTTTGATAGTGATCATCTTTGAACCTGCTTCTGTGTTTGTTCTGTGAATAAAGAGCTCACTGCACTGTCTTGTGTTGGTTCCCCTTATATCCCTGACTGTTTTTAAATCAAATAGCCAGCTAGGATAATGATGGTCCAAAATTTTGAATACAAAAACATAAATAGCATAAGCGACCTTATTTTCTGCCCGCAGCCACCCAAGTTTATTGAGAGCTGGTGTGATGTGGTCATATTTTCTTATTCCTCCCAGGGCAACTCGAGCTGCAAAATTAATAAGCTTCTGTATTCTGTTTATCTGAGTCTTAGTGGTAGCTCCCCAAACAGTTGTGCAGTAATTAATGTGACTTAGGGCTAGAGATTCAACAACAGTTATTCGAGTGGTAGTCTCAAAATTGTCTTTTATACGTGATAAGTACATTAATGTTCCTGTAACCTTTTTGCATACTTTATCTATGTGGGAATCAAACAACATGTGGTTATCAAAGTGAATTCCTAGGTTTTTGACTGTTTTGCTAGGTGTGATAATATTGTCGCAAAAATTAATTGTTGTGTTTTCTGGAATTTGTGCTATGTGGAACCTTGAACCAATAAATATGCACTGTGTTTTACTTTCGTTAATTAACAGCCCAATTTCTTGGAAATAGGTTTTAATTTTTGACAGAGTGTTTTCTGCTCTTAAAGTTAGCTCTGGGAGATTATTAATATCACCACTAAGGAGTAGTTGAGTGTCATCTGCATATTGTACGACTAGACAGTCAGAAATGAAAGAAGATAGATCATTTACGTAAATGGAGAAGAGGATAGGACCAAGTACTGATCCCTGTGGAACACCAAATGATACATTTTTTGGCACAGAGATAAAGTTGTTAAGACGTATGGACTGTTTACGATTAGATAGATACTCGCTAAACCAGCTTGGATCAATATTTAAGTTAATACATTTACTTAAAAGAATTTCATGGTTTACACTGTCGAAGGCTTTTGATAAGTCTAATAAAATTAGCAAAGATATTTTTTTCATATCTATATTATTATATATACTATTCGTAACTTTAAGCAGTGCCGTTTCCGTCGAAAGTTTCGGTCTGAAACCATGCTGGTTAATACTTATTATTCTATTTGATTCTAAATATGACATAAGTTGGCATGCAACAATTTTTTCTAATATTTTAGAGAAAATGGGTAGCAGGGAAATGGGACGATAGTTTGTCACATCTTCTCTGTCCCCCTTTTTATGCAGAGGTATTACATGTCCTATTTTCCAAGAGTCAGGAAACTTTTTAGTAACAATGGAAGTGTTCATAATAGTTAGAATATAGGATGCAATCATGGGTAGAGCATCTTTGATGAACTGAAATGGTATACCATCTGAACCATAAGAGCCAGAGTTTCTTAGGCTCTTTATGGTAAGAATTAGGGTAGCACAATCGATTGGAATTATCTTGAAGTACTCTCTTGTGTTTTCATTGGAAGAATTGTCATTTAAGCAATTACTCATATTCACTGAGTTGCTGTTTTCTTGAGTTTTTTCATATGTGTTTTTGCCAACGTTAGCAAAATAGTTATTAAAGTTTTCTGCTTTGTCTTTCAACTCCGTAATATTTTCATAACTTTCTGAGGTACTCTTTTCATTTGGTATCATGCTTCTTATCACTTTCCATGTTGCTGCTGTATCATGTCTAGAGTCAATAAATTGTTTTTTGTAAAAGTCTTTTTTACTTACACTGATGAGAGATCTGACACGTTTCTTTTCTGTTTTATAACGTTCTCGGAGAGTCATATCATATCTATTCATTTTTAGCTCTTTTTGTATTTGATTTCTGATTTGCATTGTATAAGTACAATGAAATCAAAAGAGGTGCGATAAAGGGAATAACCTTATTATAAATAAAGGATTAGATCACTTATATCATAACAACAATGAGAATAATTAGTTCTTAACTTAGAGAACAGAGAAGTCAATATCAATTTACATATAGAGGGGTTAGTGTTAAGGGAAATAGAATTAAATCATTAAGTTTAGTTTATGTGTGAGCAGCAACTATTTGTCTAAAAGAAAACTATATAGTTTGCCTTTAAAAACTGTGAGGGAGGATGCATTTTTAAGATGCTCTGGAATATTGTTCCAGAGTGTTGGCCCTTTAATAGTTATCATCTTTGAACCTGCTTCTGTGTTTGTTCTCTGAACAAAGAGCTCACTGCACTGTCTTGTGTTGGTTCCCCTTATATCCCTGACTGTTTTTAAATCAAATAGCCAGCTAGGAAAATGATGGTCCAAAATTTTGAATACAAAAACATAAATAGCATAAGCGACCTTGTTTTCTGCCTGCAGCCACCCAAGTTTATTGAGAGCTGGAGTGATGTGGTCATATTTTCCTGTTCCTCCCAGGGCAACTCGAACTGCAAAATTAATAAGCTTCTGTATTCTGTTTATCTGAGTCTTAGTGGTAGCTCCCCCAAACAGTTGTGCAGTAATTAATGTGACTTAGGGCTAGAGATTCAACAACAGTTATTCGAGCGGCAGTCTCAAATTTGTCTTTTATACGTGATAAGAACATTAACGTTCCTGTAATCTTTTTGCATACTTTATCTATGTGGGAATCGAACAACATGTAGTATCAAAGCATATTCTTAGGTTTTTTACTGTTTTGCTAGGTGATTACCTAAGTGTCCGTGTTTACGGGAAAGAGGCCAAAGCTCGTATCTTCCCGTCTCCTGATCGGTTCCATTTTATACTTAGAGATACTTATCATACCTGTCCTTAAAACTATGGATTGAGATAGCATTAACTACCCCCTCGCTTAGCCAGTTCCAATTATCAACTACTCTTACACTGAAAAAGTATTTCCTTACATCCTGCAAAGAAGTTTTCTTACGAAGCTTCAAACTATGACCTCTAGTTCTAGAGCCAGCCATATCAAAATATCCATCCCTATCCACTCTATCATAACCATGAAGGAATTTAAAGACTGTCACCATATCCCCCCTCACTCTTCTAGCTTCGATTGATGGTAAGTCTAATTCCCTCAGCCTCTCATCATAACTGAGATTGCGTATTTCTGGCACCAGTTTCGTGGCATGTCTTTGAACTTTTTCAAGCTTAGCTATGTGCTTTTTCAAGTACGGATTCCAAAAGGGAGCTGCATATTCGAGTTTTGGCCTCACATGGGTTACATAAATATTTCTGAACATTTCCTTGTCCATGTGCCTGAAGGCTACCCTTACATTTGATAAGAATGCATATGCTGCCCTTACTATGCCATTTATATGTATTTCTGGAGACAAATCTGCCAGTATGTTTACTCCTAGATCTCTCTCATTTTCTGTCTCTTGAAGTTGTACTCCAGCCACCGAGTAGTCAAGCTTGGGCCTTCTTGCACTTGTACCCATTCTCATTACCTTACATTTTGAAGTATAAAATTTCATTAGCCACTTTTCTGACCACTCATGCAGATTATTTAGATCCTCCTGAAGTTCTCTACTATTGTTCTCGTTTTTTTACTTTCTTCACAATCTTTGCATCATCTGCAAACATTTTCATGAATGAATTTGCAGACTCTGGTAGGTCATTTACATATACAAGGAACAAAAGTGGCCCTAAAACTGAACCCTGTGGAACTCCACTACTAACTCTTCTCAATTCAGACAGTGAGTGTCTTACTATAACCCTCTGTTCCCTTCCTTCTAAGTAAGTTTTTATCCATTCCAAAACATTTCCACCAATTCTAGCCATTGCTTGCAGCTTCCTAATAAGTCTCCCATGTGGAACAGTGTCAAACGCTTTCTGGAAGTCTAGGAATATGCAATCTGCCTAGCCCTCTCTTTCCTGTAAGATTTGGCTTACCTCATCATAAAATTCTAATAAGTTTGTTACTGTTGATCTACCTTCTCTGAAGCCATGTTGCCTCACTGACAAAAAGTTGAAGGATTCCAAGTGAAGAGAGATATGTTTCCTTAGTAGTTTCTCCATAACTTTGCAAACTATGCTGGTCAAGGAAACAGGTCTATAGTTCAGAGCTGTATCCCTCCTTCCCTTTTTGAAGATAGGTATCACATTTGCTTGTTTCCAGCATCTTGGAATCTCCCCCGACTCCAGTGACTTCTTAAATATGATACTTAGTGCCACTGATATTGTGCTTGTGCATTTTTTAAGCACATGAGGGGATATGTCATCAGGACCTGCAGCTTTATGAACATCTAAATCCATCAGCGCTTTGCATACCTCTGTGGCTGTAAGGTTGATGTTCTCTAATACCGGCCCTTGAGCTTCTATCACTGCAATCTGAGGGGGTGGGGTATTTTCTACTGTAAATACTGACTGAAACTCCTTGTTCAATTCTTTGCAGATCTCTTCATCCGTCTCAGTGATGCTTCCATCCGCTCTCTTTAGCCTTAAAACCTGTTCTTTTACCTTCAGTTTTCCTCTGATAAAGCTGTGGAAAAGCTTGGGATTTTCTTTAGCCTTCCTGGTGATGTCCCTCTCATAGTCTCTCTCTGCCTCTCTCCTTTTACATAGGTAGTCATTTCTTGCTCTTTTGTAGGTTTGCCAGGCATTTATGCTTTTTCTCCTGCTATACCTTTTCCAGCATTTGTCTCTCCACTCCTTAGCTCTTTTACACCCATTGTCGAACCATTTCTCTCTGGCATGAATTACACCTACTTTGGTGACAGGTATGCAGCAATCTACTATCTTCCCATATTTCTCACAAAAGATGTCATACATTTCTTGTACAGATTTGTTGTAAAATAAGGTTCTCCAGTCAATAACTGCAAAAAGCTCATTCATTTTGATGTAATCTCCTTTCGGATAGTTCCTCCTCATGTCCTCAGTGCCTCTACTCTCAGGAAGAATATCTTCAATGATATACTCCATCAACAACACACAGTGGTCACTCTTTCCAATTGGTGGTTCATACTCAATTTTTTCAATATCCAACTCATTATCTGTGAACACTAGATCAAGTAGTGATGGCTCATCCCCACCCCTGGCCCTCGTCGGTTCCATTACATGTTGGTGTAGGAAATTCCCTTGTACGCAATCTAGGAATCTTGCCCCGAATGAGTCCTCACCACTGTGTGGGTCAAGATTTATCCAATCTATCTCTTTATGATTAAAATCTCCCATAATCAAAATCCTAAATTTTTTTCCCGTGTCATGTTAACAACTGAGTTTATGACTTCAATAGTACCTATATGACTTTCCTCATAAACTTCAAGCCTATTTTGGTTTCTTGGTGGGTTGTATGCAACAGTTATTATAATGCTCTCTGATCCAGTATTTATGCGAGCAACAAGAATTTCCTTGAACTCACTTTCTATAGCCAAGTTTATTTCTTCAACTTGAATCCTTTCACTTATGAGCAGTGCTATCCCTCCCCGAGTCCTCTCAGATCTTTCAACCCTTAGTATTCTGAAACCCTTAGGAAAAACTGTGACACTGTTTATGTCCTCACTCAACTTAGTCTCTGTAATTGCTACTATATCTGCCTTACTGTTGTGAATCCTATCTTTTAATTCTACTGCCTTACCAGCTAATCCATCAGCATTTGTGTATAACAATCTTAATGAGGCCCCATCCCCTGATCTTCTGTCATTATCTTCTTTATCTCCCCTTTGTCTGGAAGAACTCTGTAACGAAAATTTTTCTTCTGTTCTTCATTTCTTTCATCATTTAACCTTCTTGCCTCTTGCAACAAGTTTTTTATCTTTCCCATCTCTTCTTGTGTTCTGTATCGTCTAATGAACACTTCTTTGAATTCTTGAAGGTCTTCTAGACTTTTTTTTCTCAACAATATTTCCCTACATGTTTCCCCTCTCTCAAAGGTTACTTTTGTTGGTCTCGGCTTTCCTTCCCTCGAATATTTACCTAGTTGGTGTATGTTTACAATATCCTCAGAACCACAAACTACTCCAAGCTTTCTTATCGGGTCTACAACCCTAGCCTTACTTTCTTCAAGTCTCCCCTGCCATGTTGGCTCCTGGGATTCGCTTATGCCTGAGATTACCACTGTCTTCTCCTTATCAAGTGCCTGTCTGATGAGTGGGTTTGCCCTTTCCATCACAACGTCTTTCATTTTTTCGATTACTGTCTCTTTATAGTCAACTGTTTGTATGTTTTCCAGTGCCACCGCCTTTACAGCCTCTTTTACTGCCACATTCCCCTTTAGTGCATCAGCAAAGGAAGTTTTCATGGCATCATTTTCCATATTCAGCTCCTGGAACTCTTTTCTGAACTGTTCAATGTTTTCCTTAATCTGGACATTCCAAGCAGCAATCTCATCTCTCTCAGGAGAGAGCAGTGTGTTGGGGGTTAAGATGGTAGAGTGTTGTTAAGATTCTGTTTTACTAAGGGGACTCAAAGTACCGAGCTCGGTTAAGAGCTCACAAACAGACAGGACAGATATTTGTACTTGAACACCCCATCTCTTTTTACCATTAGTCGGTTAAATGAAACTCAGAATTCAACTTTCTTTTAATTTTGGAAATGCAATGACATTAAAAGAATTGAATTAAATTTCTCAAATTAAATTTTATGAAATGCTGCCTCGAATCCCGGAGGTGGTGAGCACGATTTCATTTCCCGGCACCACGGATGTATGCCAAGACCTTGGCCTCAACTCGATGATTACCTCTGTCACACAGGCAGAGTAGAACAGGACACTTGTTGTGCTAGATGAATTCCTGTGAAGTTGCCACGTAAATAAGGTTTGAAATAAACTTAGACTGCTCAGGCGAGATGTTGCCTCTTGGATGTTTGGGCGCCAAAGGAGGACGCCTCATTGTCCCTACTGGTGAGTTCATCTGTAGGATACATTTTCTAGAGCAGTAACTGGCTCTGATATAATTTAAGGACTATTTTAGTGGTGGTCCCTGGCAGGCATTTATAGCAGAGATGCAAGGGAGAGACAGTATTTTTAGGTGCAACAAGTGGAAGCAAATAAATTAAAACGAGAATAATAATGAAAAGTTAGGTTACTGGTAAACAATCTCCAGAATGTTCTTGACTCGTAGCAGACGGAAAATAGGAGCAGCCTTTATATCGGGGCTATGCTTCTACACGTACAAGAAGAGTAAATAAGGTATATTTAAAATTAGCTATAAGCTAAAATATAAATTGCAAATAATCATAATCTGCAAAAGTCAAGAAGTGGGAATTAATTTTTTTAGTTAGAAAATAACAGTCAAGTTACTAAATTAATTAATAAGGCATCTAACAGCCTTTGGTTACTTTGAGCGAAACACTGTCACGAAGGCCCTTTCTAGAGAATATTGATTTAGCAAAATTCTACTACAGAAGGCGAAAAAAGAACAGAGGAAGTTACGGTGACTTCAGTGTTATTATGAGGGATGAGATATCCTTCTCATGGAAAAGAACAAATGAACAATAAGAATGGGATCCACCACTGGAACATATCATACTATTAGGAAAAGTGAACAAGTCTTGTAAACAAAACATTAAATGACATGCAAAACATAAAGGAAATGTGATCAAATTCAAATTTCAAGAAAATTAAATCACAATTAGATATCAGTGAATATCAATATTTAAGTTTATGAATGCTTCACATGCAAGAAGGCAATAATATAATATAAAAAAAAATACAGTATACGCAAATGTAAAATTTGAACCACGTCGTCATTAACATTGGCGACTGGATTTAAAACAGTTTCAGCTATTCAACACTAAACTGAAATGTTTCTGCCATGTTCTGGCTTTCAGAGTCCCACAAAGGGAAATATAAAACTACTATCAAAGAATTATTCTTCATCTTTTTCGTCTTCCATTAGGAATAACGTTTGTACGCTAAAATAAACAAGTACAGTACAGTATTAAAGAAATAAAAGATAAACATAAAAAATAAACAACACATCAGAGAAGTAATCTTTACCGACTAGTCAAATTTAGGCTAACAGCACCAGCATCCTCATATGAGGGTAACGACCGTCGACTTAGTAGATCAGCAAGGTCATTGTCCTTGCCATGATCATGTTGGGCAGTGAATTTGAAAAGATTCAGGTAAAGTGCCCACCTTTTCAGGCGATGATTTAGCTTGTCTGCAGTCTGTAAATATAGGAGAGGTCGGTGGCCGGTTCTCAGTGTAAAATGTTGGCCACACAGATGGACTTCAAATTTCTTTATGGCCCAATATGCAGCTAGAGCTTCCTTCTCCACGGTGGAGTAATTTCGCTCTGCAGGGCGAAGCTTGCGGCTTGCATATCGCACTGGAGCTACTTCTGCTGAGTTGTCTGATCGGGCTTGCAAGAGCACGGCACCCAGGCCTTCGTCTGAGGCGTCGGTCTGCAAGATAAATGGAAAATCAGGGTTTACCAGTTGTAATACTGGCTCACCCGCCAATGCTTCTCGGAGCTTGAAAAATGCTCTCTCCGCTTCATCTGTCCATTGGACAGGGGAGGATTTACTTTGCTTCGAGGAGGTCATTTGCTGCAAAGGGGCAGCGATATTATTAAAGTGTGGAATGAACCGTTGGTAGTAGCCGACACTACCCAGGAATGATCTCAGTTGAGTGACAGTAGCAGGTTCCTCCATATCCTTAATAGCTTGTACCCTGTCATGTAAAGGGGACATAACTCCTTCTCCAACCACGTGACCGAGATACTGCAATTGTGTGAAACCAATCTCACATTTGGAAGGCTTTAAATGAAGTCCATGCTGGTTCAGACGAGTGAGAACTCTGCGGAGGGTCTCGAGGTGCGATGACCAATCCTGAGAATGCACCAGGATGTCGTCTATAAAGCATGAAACATTGTCGAGATCCTGTAGTACTATCCTCATGAGTCTGCTGAAGCAGCCAGGGGCATTTACCATACCAAAAGACATGACCCTGAACTGGTATAGACCAAATCTTGTGGAAAAAGCCGTAAGAGGCTTGGTAGTCTCGCTCAACGGGACTTGCCAAAATCCACTGGCCAAATCCAACTTGGACAGGTAACGGGCTTGGGTAAGCAACGAGAAAATATGCTCGGCGTCAGCAATAGGCTCTCCATCAAAGATGGTACGGGAGTTAAGCTTACGACAGTCAAGGCAGAACCTGTGACTGCCATCTCGCTTACGCACTGCCAGTAACGGCGAACACCAAGGCGAAATGCTCTTTTCAACTAATCCGAGGCGAACCCAAGTGTCAAGATCTTCCTTCAGCTGTAAGGACAGCTGGTGGGGAAGACCATAGGAATGCCGAAATGGCTCTGGGTCAGTCAATCTGACATGATGATCAAGGGTAGTGGTTATGCCTGGGAGGTCATTGAAGACGTTCTCATAGTCCTCTAATAGCTTGTTCAGCTGTTCCCGTTGACTCGGTTGCAGTCTGGAGTTAATAATGCAATTACTCACACTTTCTTTTCGGTGTGTGGGAATGGCAGGATCCCTACCATCATCAAAAGCTAAGCTTATGTCTTCAATTGCAAGGGCGGTGGCTGCGGCCAGAGGGGCTTCTTCAGAAAAACTCCACTCCCGTAAGTCTGTCTACACTGCAAGGGTGGAGTATTCCAATATAGGAAGTAAGGGGTGGCTATAATGGAGCACCTGTGTTGCTGCAGCCTCGGAGGTTCTGTTGATGCTGGAGGCATCTATAGGGGTTGCTGGGAGCGCCAGGGCAGGATCCTTGTGGGCCTCCGGGTCCTCACAATAAAGCTTCAGCTGGTTAATGTGGTATTTCCGGTTATTGCCATCAACATTTAGCACATAATTGTCAGGGGTCACCCGGTGTACCACAGTGTACGGTCCTTTCCAGCGTAGCATTAGCTTGCGGGTATCTGTTGGAAGAAGTAACAGAGCTCAATCTCCGGGTTTCAGGGCACGACGCCGAGCACGCTTGTCAAAGAGGAGCTTGGCAGTCTGCTGGTGACCCTTAATGGCTAATTGTGCAGTTTTCCAAGCCTTTTTGAGGTGAGACGAAAACTTCAAAATATACTCATGAACGTCCTTATCGTCATCTTCGATGGTAGGTGAATCCCAACATTCTGCCAAGAATTCTACTGGGCCTCTGACCTTATGACCATAAATCAGCTCGAAAGGCGAGTATCCAGTAGTGTCGTGGGGCGTGTCTCTGAAGGAGAAAAGTGCAGTGGGGACGTACTTGTCCCACTGCCTAGGTATATCTATCACTAGCTTGCGCAAACATCGCTTCAATGTCCCATTATAGCGTTCGCATGCTCCATTTGATTGGGCATGATAGATACTCGTCCGAATGTGCTTGATTTCTAAAAGGTTACAGAAAGCCTCAAAGTGCCTACTTGTAAACTGACTTCCATTGTCAGAAGTGACCTGGTCAGGAAAGCCAACCCTGGAGCAGATTTCAAATAGGTCATGAGCGACTGCTTCAGTTTTGATAGAAGACAGTGGCACTGCATCTGGGTACCTTGTTGCCAAGTCAACATATACCAGGAGGAAGTGTTTCCCCGTGGAAGAAGCTGGATTAATAGGACCTAATATGTCAATAGCGACCTTGGAAAATGGCTCCATTGAGAGTTTAGTTATCCCCATGGGAACTTTCGGTACTGGTGCCGTAGAGGTGGATTGACAGATAGGGCAGGACCCTACATATCTGTCTACCTCGGCGTACATGTTTGGCCATGCAAAAGCCTTCTGAAGGACGTGCCGAGTTTTTGCTTTGCCTCTGTGTCCACTCAGAGGTAAATGGTGTGCCACATACATAGCCTGGCGGCGCAACGAAGCGGGCACCACCAACTGTTTAAAGGTGTGGCCATCTTTAGTCACATGCCTACGAAGTACTCCATCTTCAAGGGCGTAAGTGATCTGGCCTCCTCCTCTCACCGTGAAGGTCCTTCCCTCCGTGGCCTGCTGCATCCAGCGTCTGAGGCTGGGGCACTCTTGCTGCAATTTGGCAAAGTCTGGACGGGACTTCAATGGCTCTAGAGGTGCATCATCTGGTAAAGGAGGGGTAAACTCTCCGTGTTCCACATTACGTGTACTGACTGCAGCAGACTCAATGGAGTCAGTCGGAGAATCGTCCATATTCTTGGCATCGAGGCCAGGAGTTGCTGCTGAAATGGCTTCATGTGACTTCCCCTGAGGGAAGTTATAACGAGAAATGTCCTTATGGTAGAGGTCGACCTGAAAAATAGGAACTAGGTTCAGTGCGCGACCCATCAAGACAGGGTACATAAGCTCAATCATTGCCACAGCTGGGGCTTTTCCCTTGTAGCATTTGCAATCCCGGTTAATGACACAGCAGCGTCGTATTTGGGGTGTTCCTTTAGCAACCTGCACAGGAATGACTTTGCTGGTAAAATCTTCATCCCTGACGAATCTCTTGTCAACAAGTATGCCATTGGCCCCTGTGTCAAGGGCTATCTCAGCTTCCACACCATTTATGGTTTCTAGGCATTTTGGGATCATTTCCAGATCATCATGTTCGATGAATTCCACATTGGCAAGTTTGTGTGGTGGTTCCTCGGCGTTATCCTCATTGGCCCTTTCTGGCCCTGTTTCCACAACTTGGGCTGAGTGAGTGGCCAGACGGCTATGTGGGCCGCCGCTGTGTGAGGGAGCGTGGTGGCTCTTAGAGTTTGGCTGAACACCCTGAGAAGGTGGAGCAGAGTAATGGCCTTTGCCTCTTAACTGCTGAGGCTTAGGTCTTACCGGGTCATCCTTCTTGAGTGTGGGTGCATGGCCGTAATAAGGCTTAGGAGTGTGAGGAGGAGGAGCTGGACGATTGAAGTTCTGCGAGGGGCTCTTGTGCTTCCCGTTCCTGTAATCTCTATTTCCGGATAAAGGACTACTGTCTGGGATTCCCGCTCGAAGCCGAGCAAGCGCAAGCTCATGTTCACGTTCTGCTTGTGCCTCCTCACGTTGTGCTTGTGCCTCATCACGTTGTGCTTGTGCCTCATCACTTGCTCTCTTCTCCAGCTTATCTCGGCGCTCAACCATCTTCTCATGAGCCCATTCGAAGAGCTTCTGTCTTGGGGAAAATCCGTATCTCTCACCCCTGGCAATCATTATGTCCAGGTAACGCTCCTCATCAAGTGTTTTGACGGTTTCCATGTTTGTTTCATAAACAGTCAATAACGAAGTGCCAAAACAACCACAAAAAAAAAAACAAATCTCTACAATACAGTAGTAGAAAAAAAAATGAAAGAACCACACAACACCAAGGAGAGAAAAAAAATTCAACACCACAGTTCAAACTTAAACATAAAAGTGATCTCAAAACCTCACCATAAAAGTGACTCAAAATACAATCAAGTGCAACAGCAGCAAAATGTTGCAAAACGGTGCATGAAACACTGGCAATACAGAATGGCAGTCGTGCCTGCTTAACAGCAATACTTGGCAGTACCTGCAGTTATCGTGCAAATGAAAGGAATGAGCAACATAATCAAATGCAACAGCAACAAAATGTTGCAAGACAGTGCATGAAACACTGGTAGTACAGAATGGCAGTCGTGCCTGCTTAACAGCAATATGTGGCAGTACCTGCAGTTATTGTGCAAATGAAGGGAATGAGCAACACAATCAAGTGCAACAGCAACAAAATGTTGGAAAACAGTGCATGAAACACTGGCAATACAGAATGGCAGTCGTGCCTGCTTAACACACTATTTTTTCACAATGCTTGTTGATGTTGCAAAGATTGTGAAGAAGTAAGAGACGAGAATAATGGAAGAGAACTTCAGGAAGAACTAAATAGTCTGTATGAGTTGTCAGAAAAGTGGCTAATGAAATTCAATACTTCTAAATGTAAGGTAATGAGAATGGGTACAAGTGCAAGAAGGCCCAAGCTTGACTACTCAATGGCAGGAGCAAAACTCCAAGACACAGAGAATGAGAGAGACCTAGGGGGTAAATATATTGGCAGATTTATCTTCAGAAATGCATATAAATGACATAGTAAGTGTAGCATATGTTTTCTAGCAAATATAAATGTATCCTCCAGGCACATGGACAAGCAAATGTTCAGAAATATTTATATTACCTATGTGAGGTCAAAACTTAAATATGCAGCCCCCTTTTGGAACCCACACTTGGAAAAGCATGTAGGTAAGCTGGAAAAAGTCCAAAGACATGTCACGATGCTGGTACCAAAATACGAACTCTCAGTTATGAGGAGAAACTGAGGGAATTAGACTTACCATCACTCGAGGCTAGAAGAATTAGGGGGGAATATGGTGAAGGTTTTTAAATACCTTCATGGTTATGATAGAGTGGATAGGGATCGATATTGTGATATGGCTGGCACTAGAACTACAGGTTATAGTTTGAAGCTTCGTAAGAAAATATCTTTGCAGGATGTAA
>JAXCGZ010005934.1:90000-92897 GCA_037179515.1 Halocaridina rubra | reverse complement strand
ACACACATTCACTATTACTGAGCTTGTATGCTGATTTTCAAATGTGAAAACGATTGTGGTAAGCAAAATATTTCAATGAAATTTCTTCACTTACAGCAACAGTGCCAATGTGGGTATTGACGTTGGGTCCTGTCATCCTTTCTTCTGGGACTTTTGTCATACCTTTGTGGAGAAATCATTGTAACTGTCGTGAGTCTTATCTTTCCCTGTGTGGTAGGCATCATCGTGCAATACTTCTTTCCAAGTAAGTGAATTTGACTTGTTACATATTTGATATTGTGGACTGTTATTGAGAAAGTAAAGAGAGAGAGAGAATTTTTTATATTTTTTATGTAGTTATGTTTATTTCTTTTCAGAAAATTAGTATGAAGAATAGTAAGCATTTTTTGATAATGCTATATTGTAGGGTGTTGCCATTGTGATGAGATGGTACTGTAAATGGGATTAACGATTTGTAAAAATATTCTCACCTTTTAGGCCCACCGTACCTTTTGTATGGAGCTCTAATGTAGAGAGTTTGATTGATTAATTTATTGCTAACTGCAGTGTCAGCCAAGCACATTAATACAATATTTTTTAAACAATGAAACAAAACTAAATTTCTGCAAATCGTGCCACATAGGCATGGATATGATGCTGAAAGCATTTACACCTATCATACTATATACAGTCTATACAGGTATAAACTGTCTTACTATTTACAATTGCAATTTCAGAAAAAAATTAGATCTTTACTGTATTAAAATTGATATGAAAATAAGTTTCCTTTGGCAAATAAATAAGTAACTTTGTACATTTGTTCTGTGATATGTGGAGTCAAGACACTTTGTAGGTGGAAAATTTTAATAACATTAACACTCACCAAAATGAGTGACGAGTCAGAATCAAGCTAGATGGTTTTGTATTAAAAGGTGTAACATATTGCTGTAAAGGGCTGTTGGTGCAATAGCATGTTTTCCAGTGCTGGACAGTCCAGGCAATAGTGTTTATACATTATTAAAATGGGCAAGAGACAAAGGGGTCAAGAGATGTAATGAGTTCATCCTCCAATCCTGCACCCTTCCACAGAAACCTGTATCCCAGCCTATCATTTGACAAACCACTGTATGTGTAGACCTTCAGCACCCATCAACGGTACTTGTAACATTTGAAACGAGAGTCGTAGTGTTATATAGTAATTCTGGAAGCTCTTTGACTGTTGCTTGAATGGTTCGTAGAAAGGAGAATGGCTCCACAAATCTTGGACTTGTAGTGCAGGAGAGAGGTTGTACCAACATTATGGGCAGGCAGGCCAAATGCTACCTTGGCTAAGCGGTCCATTGTGTCACCATGTGATATTGATATATGTGAAGGAATCCACAAAACTTGATGACTAAAGAAAGCTCATGAGCGAGGATCAGTGATGACGATATTCTTTGCATTACCTGATGGCAGGCAGATTCAACTGATGTGAGAGTATGGCTTATGTACTATGAGTCACATATAATGATTCCCTTGAGTCTTCTCTGATAGAGGAAATTCTTTGCATTCATGACACCATACAGTTCGCATAGTGTGAAGCTGGAGAAGTCTGGCATTTTGTGCCAAAAATTAATCCCCCCCTCAGGTGCATCCATGTTAAAAGTACCTTTCAGCTGCACAGATCCCTCTTTATAAAGGTGATGTGGTGTGGGAGCTGTGGAGGAATTGCCTTGGAGATGGGAGTGAAAAACTCTGTCGGGGTTGGAAGCTTCCAAAATAGTCTTGATGAGGTTGTGAACATCAGGCTGTATTTAAGGCTTGGGTGGATGAGGTTGAAGAGCATTCCTTATGACATTTAAGTAGTTTGGGGAAAGATGGGGACAATAGTGGCATTTGACAGTAATGTGTAAGACATTTGAATATATCATTTCAATTAGTGAGGGGAGATTAAGTTCACTGTATAAATTTACTATCCTGGTGGACATGGGACATCCCAAGATGAATCTCATCACTCTATTCTGAAACTTTTCAAGTGGCTCCAGGGCAATAGTAAATGACGTCTGATTGAATAAAAGAAGTGTAGATTGTCCTGTTCATAGGGATGGTGATACTAGCTGTATTGTTGAAGAGCTAGTTGGGAGGGATAAGGCACTGCCAGCCGAGCCAGGAGATCCTGTAGTTGGGGATGGACACACTGTAGTCTAGGTGTAGCTGAAGCAATTCTCACAGGCACACCTATATAGTTGTACTGTGTATACATAAGGATAACACTTTCCCCCACTAGAAAATCTGGAAGAGTCCTAGGTTATGAGTAGAGAAAGTGTGGGTCTTTTGTGAGGAAATAGTGAGGCCAAACAATGAAGCCGACACATAAAACTAGAGAAGGATATACTCTGGAACTTCTGGAGTGTGTGTGGATACAGATGTCATCAGAGTAGCAGGTAATTGTGACTCCAGGGATATTAGGGAGTAGAGAAAGTACATGATGCATGAGGACATAAAGAGGGAAGTGCTAAAGATGGCACCTCATGGGGTACCAAGTTCAAGTTACTTAATAAAGCTACTCAACCTTTGAGCATAGCATGGGAGGTTCTGCTCTGGAGGTAACCCTGTACCATAGTAGAATGTTACCTTTGATACCTAAGTCCACAAGTTGATCGAGGATAATTTCCTTATTTTCAAAATCAGAGGTACTCTTGACGTCAATGAAAGCTACAATGCTGATAGGGAAGAGGCAGGTGTAGAGTACCATGAGGCAGCAATACATACTTTGTTGTGGGAGGCAGTCATGCAGTCTGAAAGCTAGTTTGTTCTAGAGTCGGAACATCAGACGTGTGAGGAAAATTCGTTCCAGTGGCTTACTACAAGATGTGAGAAAGAGAGAGATAGGCCTAACTTTGTCTGTGCTGTGCTTTGGAATGAAAATGATCGTGCTG
>JAXCGZ010005934.1:45000-85000 GCA_037179515.1 Halocaridina rubra | reverse complement strand
AATGCAGAGGTATATTAAAACCCAGCAGAGAGCTTGATATACATTACACATCTTTTATAATCCCTTCACATCTGACAGGTCATTACACTCTCCATCTCTGTATCTCTTTATTTTATTATTTTTGGCCCATCCTGGTGTCATAAAAAAAAATAAATAAATAAAATATATATATATATATATATATATATATATATATATATATATATATATATATATATATATATATATATATATATATATATATCCACGATACAGTGAATCCGCGATAGGTGAACCGCGAAATAGCGAGGGATTACTGTATATATATATATTTAGTCTTTGCTTCCTGAGTATGTTCTGTTGCTTACCATATTGCATATATTCTTAATTTTATCAACCTTTTAATCTGTAATTTTACTGTTAAGTCTTGAGGCAAAAACTGAAGATTTTTAATTTGCATTCTTACCTGCTTTTGCCTTGTTTAGTCTATCTTGGCAGGATTGCTGTTGCCTCTCATAGGCTACATTATTGGGCTCCTCCTCGCCTGGATTTTCCGCCAGAATTGGCAGAAATGCATCGCTATCAGTATTGAAACAGGTGTTCAGAACACCATGATTGCAATCATCATCCTCAATGTTGCCATTCCACCTCCAGTGTCCAATATAGCTACGGGTGAGTGTGGTGAACGTGTTAAATTACTGTATTATGCTCTGTACACCTGTTGCAGGGACTAGCTTTAATTTGCCATGCTAGCCTTAACTCCATATTGCCAACATGCATGTGTTCACCTCTATTCGAATGGGGAGTAACGGTGACCTAAAATGGCAAACAACAGCAGAATAGATGGTGTCAACCGTAATGCTTGATTTCATATTGAATATCTATAATGATATAATTTTGCTGTGGCTACCTTTGTTAGAAATATATAAGGAACATGAAAACATCTTTTAATTTATTTCTTAGGTATAAGATAATTAACTGTATTGTGAAAATAAACTAATATATTGATATACTGTATATGTACCTTTTCAGTTGTTCCAGCTACAAATACTCTTTTCACGCCGCTGCCTTTGATAATTGCAATAATCGTAAAGATTATCTATCAAAAGATTAAGGGCAAAAGTGTCCAGGACACCACAGATCCCAAGGTAAGGGCAATATATTATCCAGCTCATCAACAGAGTTGTTTTTGGTTATGGCCTAGATGATTAAGTCAGGACCCATAGTTGAAAAATAAATTCAGATTTGGAATATATCATAAAGAATGACATAACTAGAAAAGTCACAGTTCTGACTAGCTAACAAACTCTCATTTTGGAATTTTACTTTTCCCCAGGAAATTACAGTTCCTGATGTTAATGGTAAGAAACCTGGTGACAACCCTTTGGATGCACAATTCGTCAGTGAAAATGTTGATGGAGGTTATGTCAATCATGGTGCGGACTTGCGTGATGAAATCTGATAAGAATTATATAAGACCGTGTCCTATTTTATTGTCATATTTTTCTTCCTCTTTACCATCCTTAAAACTTCTTATATTTTATTTCTTAGTGTTTTCTTTAAATAAGTTCTGCATGAAAGTGAGACGAGTAGAGATCTTGTATAGCACTCACCTCTCAATAATCTCTAAAAGATCATGGTGTTTATTCATGTGATAATAAACCATTTTTGTACATACAGTAAGGAATGTGCCATATAATAACTGCATATTTCTGTATTATAGTTTTGTTAAAGAGTTATATGTTTGTTGATCCGGTGCTTCTTGATGGTTGGAAGAATATATATATAACATCTGTGAACATTGAAAATAATCGTACTATTCCTTTGGATTTGTAATAAAATGTTATTGCACACTTTTGTGAATTTTCGTTATTTGGTTCATGTAAGGTAATATAATGTTCTAACTAATTTTATATACAGTATTGATATATGAAATCAGCTTACAAGTGCTACAGCACCTGGTATTTATTGACTGTGCTGTCATCCAGATTATGAAGTTATATATTGCTGTCTTGTTTAGATGTTTCTCATGGTATCTTACGTCTTTAACTTGTGTTGGGTAAGTATCATCAAAATAATATAAATATTTATCACCGTCTTTGTATTTATTTACTTATTGTGTATGCAAAGTTTATTTATGTATTGTGTATGCAAAACTTATTTACATATTGTGTATGCAAAACTTATTTTACAATAGGTACTTGTTGGTGAAATGTTGTTGTTTTCCATTTTATATGTCACTCTTAATCTCCATTTGAGTGAGGGTTAACATATATGAGTGCAAAATTTATTTTTGAATTTGTTGGTGAAATAATAGCTCAAATTTACTTAAATCTCTACATTTGTGATAACACGCTTAGTACTTATTTTTGTGTGTTATTATGAATTCTGTTAATAGATAATATAACTACTAGTGTGATGTTATGAATGACCTCGAGTTTGAAAATTTGCTAATAAAAAGGGCCTCATTAGTAACAGCATAGAACATGCAATCTTGTCTTTCTCAGTGAAAATGAAGCTGATGCTGTCAAAATGCAAAGATGTCTTCAGAGGCACAGAACAATATTATAACTGCTGAAAATAAGGTGTACATATTGTACAGTATTTTATCTATAAAACCATAATTGTGAAATCAACAATTGCTAGGGTATTTCTAAACAATATATGTTTATTAAGTTTGTATCTGTATATTTAATTTTATTGTATTGAATAGTGACTATAAAAAAATAAATTTATAATATTATTTCTTTGAATGTGTGAATAAACCTGTGTTGTCTTGTTGTGATGTGGCAATAAGGCATGCACTGCGTAAGATAGGTCTGGGGCCGTTTAGAATGTACTCTGAAATTATAAACATCGCAAGGAGCCTAAAGTTACTTATAGTCATAATGAGAAATTTAGTGTACCTACGTTAAACAGAGTAAGTGCACACATGTCTAATGAAATTAGAATTAATTATCATATTGCTATAGTCATCTACAGGCATATATGTAATCTTATATTATTTACAGGCAGTCTTGACTTCAAAATATATGTGCTACTCTTCACATGAATTTTACTGCAGATAGTCAAATGGTTTCATTATGAAGTATCTGTTTGGTCATTATTTAATTTTATTTATTAATATTCATTTTGCAACCTTTCATCTACTTTATTGCACTCATTTTGCAGAAAAAACATAGGAATATTTACTCCTGTGCATACTGTGTCATCGTAATGTTTAAGGTATTTGCAGCACATGAGGTTTTCTGAATAGGTTTTAATGACACGGACCTTTAAGCCAACCTAATCGCATCGCAATGCCCATCCCGAACACCCTAGGGGTGGATCCTATTGACCATAAATAAAATAGTCAAGTTAGCAATATACAGCTTTTAGTGAAAGTTTTTATGTACAACTTAATTATATATTGTTGTTATTATTAGCAAATCTGGTATAAATTTTCATAAGATAAATTATGTAATGTAACTGAAAGGCGTTATTAATAAATATCTACTGAATTGCTATTTGTATTAATTATTCAATATATTGCCTGTGTATATACAGACTAGTATTGTAAAATTCTCTCTCTCTCTCTCTCTCTCTCTCTCTCTCTCTCTCTCTCTCTCTCTCTCTCCTCTCTCTCTCTCTCTCTCTCTCTCTCTCTCTCCAATATAGAAGGGCTTTTAAGAGCTCTAATTTATTACATCCAGTCTCTGCCATAAGCTTAAGTTAACTGAGGAATACTCTGATAAACCGTAATTAGAAGGAATAGGAATTTTTTTTTAATTTCTACCTTTAGGTGGCTACGGTAGCTCAGGGGTTAAAGCACCTTACTGGGGAAGAGACAAAGCTGTGCTCGATGCCACCATGGGGCATAAAGAATGGGATACCACCTAAATCCCCCAGCTCCAACCTGATCGTGTCCACCTGCATTACTGAGATTAAATGTGACAAAATGGCAAAATAAAAGTATTTTTATCATTATTAGCATCATTTTATGACAGAATTATAATGGCATTACAGTTTTCTAGCAAGAATAATTTAAATTAATTTGAAAACTTTCGGTGAAACCCACTAATCGGTATATTTAGTAGTTGATGTGGATCTACTAATATGGCAGACATATATATAAAATTTGTATATCTATTTTTTATATATCTATGAATTTAGCAGAAGACGTGTCAAGGATCTGTGGATTTTGAAGTGGGAAGATTGGAAACTTCTTCATATTTAGAGAACTCATCGTAATTTTAGTAGAAAGCCATAATCAGCCACTATTATCTATATAATAATGCTTCAAAACAAATATTGTTTAATTTATAGTACTAATATATGATATTTAAATCATTTTAGAATACATATTGATATGTATAAATGAAGCTAATCGAGAAACATTACTTCATTTTAAATTCCTTCCTCGTGAGTGTTGTCACTCTCACTCTAGACGTAAACAGAGAATGGCGGCTTGGACGATTCTATACATTTTAGGCATATTTTCATGCCTTAGTCGCACCGAAGGCTATTTCGTGACTATAGATGCCCATGCCGAGGAATGTTTCTTCGAAAAAGTGACAGCAGGAACGAAATTAGGTAGTATTTGTTAATACTATAGCAGTTGTTTGTACGGATCCGGATCCGGATGTTGCTGTTTTTGTCATTCCTATACTTTCAATTTTCAATCTATGTGATGTTGTGTATTTCTGACTTCTGTATTGATTGGAATAGTTTTAAAAGTTATATGTATTGCAGAATTTTATGATTAAAAAACTTCAGATCAATCAAAATAAAGCAGCAAGATTAATAAAAGGCACACAGTGACATCAATGAATTACAGCGACACTGATTGCATTGCATTGGCTGCTGATAAAAGCAGGAATTGTATACAAAATCTGTTTGCTAACCCACAAGACATTAAAGACCGGAGAACCGAAATACTTACATGAGTATTTAGTCCCTTTTGAACTTTGAACCAACATCACAGTGAGACATGCAAATGACAAATATCAAACAAACAAACAAACAAACTTTATTTCCATTTCAATACAATGGGTATTCGTCAGCCAGGGCAAGCCTCAACCCCCCACTGTGGTGTCCAACCACAGCAGTTCCTGCCAGTAAACAGCTTAAACTCTCGGTCTTGGACGGGAACCGATCTTTCGACCTCGTGAATGCGAAGCCAGCGTGTTACCACTGTACTAGCCAGCATCAAATCGAAATATTGGTAGTAGAACCTATCAATATAGTGCTCCAAGATTATATAATGAATTATCAGCGCTACTCAAAGACAGTGAAGATGTGGTGCAATTTAAGAAAAAACTGAAAACATACTTATTTGAAAAATGCTACGATATCGAACTCTTTACTATTTATGAGCCCTTCAAGGTGTGAGAGATTAAAAAATAAGGGCAAAGCCTTCTACAGGAGAGTATAAACCACAAAAAGTAAAAAGTAAAAGTAATTGACGCAGTTTTCATCATCTTGATACAGATGATATGTTGTAGCCAGATATCTCTGTTCTGGTTTGAAACTATTGGTTATTTTTTTATGCACAAGTTTTGTATTATGCTTTCTATATACTAATATTCTTAATTGCATCAGACAGCCTTAACTTTGGTTTCCCAGTTCTGTATCACGATTAGTCCTCAGTATGGGAGTGCGCACAGACAGATTGCAGCCTGGGGATTAAACATCAAAGGCTGGGCAGTCTACAGAAAACGTCCTCCTTTGATAGCCAGATGACATGATCCGCCATAAAGGAGTTAAGGCTGGATGCCCTTCCTAATTCATTGCAATGGGCTCAATCTTGGGTTTTCACTTCCTGAGTTGAAAGCTATAACCAATGCGCTAGTAGTGATAATATGACATCATAAGTGATAAAAATATCAGCGATTTCACAAGTGCTGAAAAGGTTTGGTTTCAAGAAGCCGTTTTATGATTTTATTTCACTACATCGTATATCTTGATAATTTTGTTCTAATTTAGCATGGACACCAGTTTTTTTTTTTTTTTTTTAAGGATTTAGATAATAATTTATTCTTTTTCCTCAAGATTACTAATATATACTTAATTTTCTTAATTTTACCCCTTTGGTATGATCGCCGCAGTGTTTATTTTATGCTCTTATTTAGAGAATGTATTCAATTAGTGATATGGAAAGTCAATTACATTTTCATAGTGTATTAATGACTCATAGCATTTCAGGATTGGCTTTTGAAGTTGCTGAAGGAGGATTTCTAGATATTGACATTAAAATCATGGGTCCTGATGGCAATACCATCCACGAAGGAGAAAGAGAGTCTAATGGCCGTTACACTTTTCCTGCCAGTATGGATGGCGTCTATACTTATTGTTTCTCCAACAAGATGTCGACCATGACTCCAAAAATAGTCATGTTCTCCATGGATGTTGGGGAGCCAGACTCAAAGGCTGGTGGAGCTGCTGGAGCTGCTGGGGAAGAAGGAGGTAGGTGCTTCATTATTATGACTTCTTTGCCATTTCCATTGAGAATTCTGAAACAATACTGTGGCGCCATTCCGGTTCTTGGAAAGATTATTAAACCCATGAAGATTTAGGTTAGCAGTCATCACATTCTCTTTTTTATTGGTACTACTTCCATCGCTGCTCTGATGTGTTAGTGATTTGCAGCCCTCTCTTGCTGACGAGGCCACAAAACATACACCAAGCAGCCTTGTCACCTAGATACTGTATGGAGATATATAGTTAATGGATTGGTCTGTGCAGCGACTGCTTTTTTTTATCTTACAGACCCTGGAACTTTCTTCCTGCTTCTTCCTTCCCTAGCTCTTGTGATGTTTCTTCTTTCAAAAATCTGATCTCAAGGCTTAAACCTGCCATATCTCTAGGCCCTTAGTACTTTGACTATTCTTTCAGCCTGCCCTTTTCATTCTCGTATTTGTACCATGCCCTTAAAGTTGTACTATTAATTCTTCTCAATGTTTTATTGGTGCCGGGGCCCAATGAGGGCAATTTTTGTTGCCCGGCCCAGTGTCACTCATGAAAAAATAAACCTAACACTTTACAGGCTTATTTAATGTTTTGGAAGTTTGTCACCTTTACAGGATGTGCCATTCTAAACTTTTGGAGTCTACAGTTGTGCTTTAGGCATATTTTATTTAAGGAATAATTGTAAACTCTTTCTTGAAGAGCTTGCATAGAAGGAAGTATTGTAATCTAGTTTAATCGTGTGGAAAGAGATTGCTTTACTTTCAGATAGCTAATAGCATAACTTTTGTATTTTGTTCAATATTTTCTGTTTGTGTTTATTTTATGATGTTATTTCTGGTAAAAATTGCCCCAGTTGTATAATTCTGGTAGTGGCTTAATGGTACCTTATTTGCAAAGTTTTATTATTTAGCTGTAACAGTGGAATTGCGTCACCAATTTAATTATTGTAGTTGTCTATTATGATGCTGTTATCATTTGTACCGGATAATTCTTTCCAGTGATACACGGTTTAATTGATTTAAGATTTTTATACACTTTTGTTGCTGTTTATGAATTTCATAAAATTATAATTCTCTATATTTCATGTTCATATATATATATATATATATATATATATATATATATATATATATATATATATATATATATATATATATATATATATGCTGATTGAAAATTTTATATACTTTTAGGCTTTGGTTCACTGCCATATTTCCAGCCAGGTTCGTCGCAATTATTTTGTTGCATTTTATTTCCTTGATAAGTCACTGTGAGATTTTTTTTAATTTTATTTTTCTTTCTCGTAAAATATCCTTTGTGATTTTTCCCATAACATTTCAGGATGGTTTACTAATATTTTGTCTATTAGTGATATAGTTTCTATACAAGGTAGTTGAATTTCTTGTACTATACTCGACCAACCTCATTTTTGCTTAGGATAGAAGGTTCTTGTAAAGATGAGTAACTCCAGAATCCCATGCAATGTTAAATAACTGTGAATTGTAAGGTTAGGTAGCTTTCCTTGTAAATATGAATATATCAAAGCACCCTGGGGTTATTCTTCTTTACAAGATTCGGATAAATGTAGCTGTATTCAAATATTATGAGTGACTCTTTTTAGTTTGTCTTGTAACATAGCATGATTTTGGTATTGGTTTAAGCTGTTATTTTATGCATTATATTACTCAACCATTTGAGTACCAATGTCAAGTTTCCAAGTCTTTTAATGTATGATATCATTTGCTTGTTGTTTATTTATTTTATTTATTAATTTATTGTTTATTTATTTGTTTTATTATTATTTATGACATCTTTAATTACTCTCTGTTTCAAGGAATCAACCCATCACTAGTATATAATTTTTTTTTTTTTTTTTAGAATCATTTAAAATGATCATTAGATTTTTATGAGTACATATGAATGGCATATGTAAAACAATTGGAAATTATTGCAATTTTACAATGATTAAAATCTAAGTTGTTTTTGTTATTTGCCGTTTTGTGTCATTGTTAATCCCCATTCGAATGGGGATGGACAAAGATTGGTTGGAGGTGGGGAATTAGGGCTGGATGCCCTTCCCAACACCCTGCAGTGTGCTTGAACAAAGGTTTATTAATCCCCCAAATTGAGTGCTCTAATTACTGCACTATTGCATTCCCTAATTAAAACCTAAGTTTATTCTTTGAATTAATGGTGGAACGAGGGAGTGCATTTTGTTGAAGCACTCGACTTGGGAAGTAACAAACCTAAATTCAGTCCCACCTTGGGGCATTAAGAAGGTCATCCAGCCTTAATTCTTCAGCTGCAACCTGTCTGTGTCCAATCCTTATGAATGGGGATTTACCGTCACATAAAGCGGTGAACAACAACATATTACTAGTTGATTCACCTATTGTTGCAAAATAAGTTTGGATAGTGTAATTAACTTAATAAACACTCTTTTCATCCCAGGATTAACTACGCAACCTCAGTTTAACGAAGGTTTAGTAATCTCGTTTCTTATTTGATTTTTTTGAGTTATCTTTGGTTTTCCATTTTATTTTGCATTTGCGTCCTTCACTAATACTAAGCGAGGTTTGAAAAATTCTTTACTTTAATATTTGGTTCTTTAGTACTGAAGGTACTATGTTAATGAGTTATAATTTGTTATTTTAACATCAATAATGTATATCATGGAAGATGTCTTTTGATGTCATCAAACAAGAAGAATTCATCTACATCTTGGTCTTTGGGACAGAAAATTTGAAGAACCAGTTTAGCCGATATAATATTTTTGTCACGGATAAGTGTGTGTACCTATTTGGGTTATTTTAACATATTTATTTTTTACTAATTTAACTTCCTTATGCCTTTGTTGTTAATCCTGTCCGTGTGCTTAAAATATTTAAATTTACTCAACGGAGGAAATGTTCAACTATTCAAGCTTCATCTTTTAAAATGCCAGTTCTTCAGTTTTTAAAAGTTTATCTCCCTTTTTTTTTATGTCATTGTATTTGGTGTTTGTAGTGTACATACAGCTTAATAACATGCATTTAAATATGTTATTTAGACCACACATTAATCAAGGCTTGACTTTGCATTTTGTTTAGTGCAGTGTGCCACTATTTGATAGAGTAATGAAAAGCCATTACACATTTTTAAATGCTTTCAAATGTTCCGCCTCCTGCTGTCGCAGTGAGTAGTGGACTTCTGTTCTACAGGTCCTAGCTTTGAATCCCTCACAATGGGAGGTAGAATATTTGAAATAAATTTTTTCTTGTTTATCATTTATTAATGCTTAGCATGACTTCATTTTGAATACAAGCCTGCTGTCAGTAGAATCAGGTCCCCATTTGGTAAGTAAATAAACATTGGGCCTTTAAACGATTATTAGGATTGCCATATAATATTAGAAGTGCTAAATCTTTTCCTTATTTTGATGTGTCGGTATTTTTAAGTGGTAACATTTTGCTGTCCTAAGAGTCAGATCCCCATTTAGTAAACAAACATATAATGGACCTTTAAATTATTTTCAGTGTTGCCAGATAGTATAAGTAGTGCTAAATTTTTCCCATATTTCAAAATATCGGTATTTTAAATGGTATCAGATATATTAAAGGCGTTGCATTCCTTCTTGGAAAGACATGTAACCCTGAAATATCAAGTGTTCTTACTGTTCCACCTGAGAAAAATAATAAAAGATATATTGTATTTCTAAAAAATCTGAGGGAGAGGTTTAATATACCCTGTGGATGACCCAAGCAGGGTAGTAAGGGGATAATTTTGGCAGCGCTGTATCCCCTAAGAGCTAAAAGGGGTGATCGATATATATCAGCTTCTGGTGAATATGTGTGCTTTTGACTCAGCCAGTGTACTTGTAATATGTATGTATGTTTTACAGGCAACATCTACCATGGTACTTAGCATACAATTATATTTTGCATGTTTGTTTTGTTATTATGCCTAATAACGTTTAAGAATGTTCTTAGAAAGATGTGTTGTAACTTCTTACAAACTCATACATATTTGTAATATAATGTGTGTACTTAAAAACCTGGTTTATTCAATTGTGTCTTCATTTAGAACCTTATAGATTTATTACTATTTATATTTTCACCTTTTCTTTTATCTTTACATTGATATTATTTCTAGTTATGTTGCTCTTATTAGTATATTAGATTTGAAACAGTAGTTACTAGCTTTATCAAATTCGCTCACCCACTTAGTGTATCAATATCTATATGGAAAATAGTTTAATAGAGGTCATTACAAACTCTTTGTAGTTTCAGAAGTATAACTGACTCGCCTAAAATTTGTTCTTCCTCTTATTTTGCCATCAAATTTCCTTGATTTTATTTTTACATGCCTAGAATATTTTTCCTCTTATTTTGCTGTCAGGAACTTGTTTTACTCTAGTTTTTTCTTTTATCCTTCTTAGGAATGACATCTCAGTCTCCTTATCATGAAGGTTGGTTAACTCCCATTTGTATTGTTTTCCTATTTGTGATTTTTTTTTCTTGCTTGATATAAGTAGATATATCTACCTCTAAAGCATTGTCATACTTTTATACTCTGTATAGTATACTAATATTCATTCCTTTAAAGTCTACAAAGTTGTAAATGTATAATTCAGTGTCAAAGTGAATTAATAACTTCGAAACCATAAAGTTAACTATAGAACTAATGTATATAGCTTTGAAGTCTACAGAGTTGTATATACAGTGTACTGTATTTAATTCAGTGTTGAATTGAATAATGACTTAGAAACCATAAAGGTAATTATGGAATACTTTGAAAAATGATTTCTATAAATAAAGTTCGCCATAATGGATTTGTAATATTTGTACATCTATAGAATACTTTAAAAAAAGATTTCTATTAATAAAACTTACAGTAGGTAATATTAGATGATATTCTCAGCTCTGTTTTTTATTTTGTGTAGGGACGTCAACAGTCTCACCTTTTCATCCGGGTTGGTATCAGGCCCTTTCTGTTTATTTTTCAAGTTTTGACTTTTCTTTTCATTATATTTTCCCCTTTTACCCTCACCTTTCATCTTTAGGCCCTTAGAGTGCATAAAACTATGTACTTTACAATTATTGGGCCAGTATGCTAATTAATATAAGTTATCCATGCTTTTACCTAAGATTATTTATTGTTGTGCATTAAGTGTGTATCCTTGATGTATCCCTGGCAAGAAAAAGGCACTATGTATAAGAGTAAGTTCATTGAGGTTTATAATAATGTATACTATCACAGTATAACTTTAGAGGTACATGTTAAGTCTGTTCATATTAATTTCTGTATTGTATTGTCCCTATGGATTGGAGATATTAATACTAAGCTTCATTCTCTTTTTTAAGTATTTTTTCTCCGATCAAGTGATCATGGTATGTTTGATTCTGGTGGATGTGTGTGCTTTGACTTTACCACCGCCCTTACAAGGGGGTTTGCGGTCATATCATATGTTGTTATTGTTGTTTGTTTGTGTATGTGTAATTTCTTTAAGATAAAAATTAAATTTACTCATGTATTTTCATTTAAAGTGTACTGAGCGATTGACTCGTATATTTTGTAATTATGAGTTTGTTCTAATTTTCACCCTGAATGTGTGCTGCTATAAATACTAATATTGTATAAAGGACTAAATGTTCATTTGTGATGCATATTTTTATTTTAATACTTACATTTTACTCCGTATATGTACTTCAATACTTACAGTGTACTGCATATTTGTACTTTGATACTTACAGTGTACTGCATTTTTGTACTTCATTACTTACAATGTACCATATATTTGCACTTCAATAGTATTTGCATCTCCATTACAGTGTACTGCATATTTGTACTTAGATATATTACATTGCATATTTGTATATCATTACTTATGTACTGCATATATGTACAGTACATATATGCAGTATATAAAAATAAAATTCATTTTCTTTGCTTAAACTTGAAATCAGACGACAATAGATTTCTTTTTACCATTACAGTATAATATACAGAAGTTCCCCTACTTACGAACAACCGAGTTACGAACTTTCTTAGATATGAAACACTTACCCATTATCTACCCATGTATTAATGTATATATTACTGTACTGTGCAGTATTATTACATTATTATTACTATAAAAATAAATTAATACTGTATACTTTGTGTTATGTAGTAGTTAAGTGTCCTTAGCTAAAGTACTGTGCAGTACTGAATATGTATGAACTGTACAGTACTTTTTTTTACCAAAATAAAACTTTCTAAACAATTCTACTTACGAACCGATTTCTGGAACTTAACTCGTTCGTAAGTTGGGAAGTGTCTGTATCTGTTTTGTGAAGCTTTTTTTTTGCAGTTTTGTAAATGGAATGTAGTTAGAGCGTAAGTGTAGAATTTTGTACAGCATCCATGCTCTTATTGCTGAACATTGTAAAAGTGTGTAAAATAAAGTTAAATTTAAGGAACATAAAATACTGCCTACGTTTTATGTATATACAAGGGAATGAACTCAAGATTTGTATTTTTGTTTCTAGGAATGCCGTCTCCATCATATATACAATCAGGTCTGTAATTAATGAGATTATAGACAGTATGTATAGTTAATTTATCATCCCTTTTGTGTTTATCAGGTCCCTTAATATTTCAAGTGTATGTATTTAAGACTTCTCAGTGTGCAAGTTTCATTTTCTCTTAAAGATATTTTTAGTGAATATGACCTTAAATTATTTTGATTAATTTTGACATCACTGTATCTACAACTACTAACGATTATAAATTTATCCATAAGTTTACTCATTGGTTTACCTGTAAGTTTACCTTTGATTAAGCATATGGACAATATGATTTTGATTTTTATGAGGTTACCTCCAACTTGCATATTGTATACTAATTACACTTAACACACCATACAGAGTTATTTTTTTATATTTGGCCTAATTGGACTAATTATTTGGTCTAATTATGTGAACTGATATGGCTAATTGTGGCCTAATTGGGCTAATTATATGGAATAATTGATTTTGATCATGTGGTCTAATTGGACTAATTGTATGAACTAATTGGGCTATGATGTAGTCTAATTGGGCTAATTATATGAACTAATTGGGCTGAAATATGTGGACTAAATTGGTGTTCTGTGACCTAATTAGGCTATAATTATGCCAAAACGGGCTAACTGTGTAGACTAAAAGGGATTTTTATTTGGACTAAGTGGGATAATGATAGAATGGTTTATTGGAAGCTTAGAAACTGTATTTGTATGCTCCATAAAATCTTCAATACTAATTTATGCTGTATGATATAAAAATTTTCTTGTATTATATAAAAATACCTTTGACATATGTATACTAGAAAAACCTTTAATATTTTCCTGGTGTAATTCCAGTTTAGCTTATTAGAGGAGACTATATGGATTTTGCATTCAGCTTGATGTAGTAAGTACTATATTATATTGGCAGAGTTAGCACCATTTTCAGGGCAGAGATGTACATTTTCAGATTAGAGATGTGACAGGATTGCCATATTCAGAGTAGAAATGTGGCACACCGCCATTTTCAGAGAGCTGTGGCAGCATTGCCAGTGACTAATTGTCATTTTTCATACATTATAGAATTTATATACTGTATATGTAATTCATAATGTCGTTAGCATGTAGGTTCTGTGTCTTATTATCCCTCTTTCAGATCTTTATATATTAGTGTATTTAGAAAGCCAAATGAAGAATTTGATTCAAGAAGAGTTTGCAAAATTAAGGACTTTCAGTTAAGTCCCTACCAGGGTCCTGGAATGTACTTCCCACAGATAAGGGAGGTTCATTATGTGTTGTTATAATTTTGCAGTCTTAGGCATGGTTTAAATTTAAATCGGTGGGTGTCGTGGTTGGGCTGGTAACGTGCGTGACTTTGATTCATCAGGTCGTCGGTTGGACACTCGCCACAGTCTGAAGTTAGAAAGGGCATGCCTTCGGTAACGGTCACACTTGCCAAAACCAAACTCCTTTGAAAGAGAGCAATGTTCTAGCCCTTAATAGGGAAGGGAGTCTGTGACATAAAACATGATCAGTTATGGTTTTAAACAATATTTTTTAAGCCAATGTCTCTCACAGGTAATGGAGGAGCAATGTAGGAATTTATCATACTGCAATCTTGGTGACTATTTTATGATGAACTTAATATTTTTAAGGGAATTCTTGAAATCTGTAGGGCCCGAATTTGAGTTTTTGATATGTTTTGTCAAACTATTGTAGGAACGAAGTTTGCACACTGTTTAACATATTTGTAAGATTTTGGGTTCTTAATATCTCTCTCTCTCTCTCTCTCTCTCTCTCTCTCTCTCTCTCTCTCTCTCTCTCTCTCTCTCTCTCTCTCTCTCTTTTTTATGCCATTAAATTTTGTTCAAATACTTTATCATTATTGAATTGTCTTGTACTAATAATCCATTGTTATTGAATTGTTTTTTACTAATAATTTTTCGTTATTGAATTGTCTTCTACCAATAATTTTTTTTTATTGAATTGTCTTCTACTAATAATTTATTTTTGAACTGTACTCTACTAATAATTTATCGTTATTGAATTTTCTGCTATGAATAAGTTATCTCAAATAGTGACTTTTTTCTTTATTTCTGGAAGCATTTTAATATGTAAAAAGTTGATTGTCACAACAGTGCCATGCGGATTTACTTATTGAAAATTTTTCTCTAGTAGTAAAGTTTGTTTTTATTTATTTCTGCATGCACTGTAATTTCTGTAGACGTAATAGGCACTATAGTGCCGTACAGATTTACTAATTGAAGTTTATCTAATAGTGAGGATTTTTTTTTTATTTGGTGGCACTGTATTATCTTTAGATGTGACTGGCACTATAGTGTCATGCAGATTTATGTATTGAAGACTGCATCAGTAGTAATGTCATAATTATGGTAATTAAAAGAAAACACAGTAACTTAATATATTTCTTTTATTTAGGAATGCCAGCACCAACGTATTTCCCTCCAGGTCTGTTAATTTCTTCTATGATCCTTCCCAAAATAACACTTTAATTTTTCAGGTTAATAATTAATTTACCTGAGTTTGACTGAAACTAATCCAAAGAAAGTGTATATTTCCATGTGATATTTATACAGTCCAATATACCTTTTTCGTGAGATGTTGTCTGTGTAATTTTAAGGTTATTCAATTTACTTTATTTTGACTGTAAAATAATCTAAAGCATTTGTATATTTCCATTCGATACTTATACAATACAATGCATCTTTTTTTCCTGTGATCTTGAAACCTTGCTACCTCAAGTTCTTTTTTGCGGGCATTATATGATGAGGCATTAAAAGAAATTGTGTATATATACAGGAGGGCCTTGATTTGAATCATTGGATGCAGCTTCATCCATGAAAGTGTGTGCACGTTTTGCATGTCACAATTATTCCCCATGTATGGGGTGGACACAGGCTGGAGCTTGGGGATTAAAAGTGGATACTCTTTCAAACATCACACAGTGGGCTCAAACCTCCATGAACTTTGAATCTGTAATGGTGAAAATGTATGTGATTGAGTGGAAAAAGTGTGTCTTTGGGGATTATTTGGGTAAAAATTATATTAGCATGTGAGATTTGGGTGTTTATGAGTGCATATGGTCCTGTTAAGGAGAGAATTGAGGTGGAAATAGAAGGGTATTAGAATTATTTGAGTCTGTGTGTGCATTTGGCTTTGGAATGGAACTGAATGTAATGTTGATGGATGATTAGAATGCTAAACTAGGAGATAAGCCAGTGGATGGTGCACTGTAATTGGGAAGTATGGTGTGCCTTGAGAGATATGGAAACGTAAGGAAAATTAGAGATTTACATTGAGAGGGATTTGGCGATTGCTCATACTTCCCTGAAAAGAACTATGTACTTAGGTATACATGGGTCAGAGTGGATTTTGTTAGCATACAGTAGTTGAAGCATAGAAAACTGAAAGTGGATGAAAGATGAGGAGAAGAGAGGGAGGAAAAGTCCTTAGATTGAATGAGAATGAGGAAATATCAGAAAAGCTTGAGGAGTGTGTGGAAAGAAGAAAAAGAGGTGGTGGAGGAGGGAGGGGAAGATGAAGGGAAGTCTATTGAGGAAAAAGACTACGAGAGGTACAGAGTGAAGAGACAGTTAGCGAAGCACAAAGTGCGAAAAACAAAGACAGGGTGGCAGTTGTGAGGTGAGGTACACCTTTAGTCAGAATATTCAAAGGATTAATAAGACGCTTTAGAAGGAAGTGAGAAGAGGCAAGTCTGGTAGGGAGGAGAGGATGAAAAAAGCAAATGTGAAGCTTATAGTTTATGGGTTAGGGTAAGAGTATAATGGTAAAAGTATAAATAAGAACTATTTGTGGAGGCTGATAGAGAAGTGGTGACTGTGAGATCGATCAGATAATTATGAGAGGATATGCGGATGGTATTCAAAGTATACTGTGGGTATTCTTCTGTGCAACAGAAGAGACAATATAAATTATCTTAATTTCTTTGAATTATTATTACAGTATAAGATTGAATGAATTAAGTTTTTCCGAAAGGTATGCATACATAATTTTTTTTATTTTGCTGTATATAATACTGAAATTAGACTTTTATTCTACAAGAAATTCATATCCATACTAATATAGGTTCTAGGTACAATACAATTACCTATTCACTCTACAAAAAAAAAACTGTTCTCACTCTCTTTTTAATTGCTGATACTGTCTCAATTTCATTTACTTCCTATGTCATTGTGTTCCAGAGGTTGGGATCCCTGACAGACTGGGATCTGTCTGCTATTTTTATTCTTGTTCTTGGAAGCAGGAATTTTTGTGATTGCCGTGTGTTCCTTTCCAAAGAACTGCTAACTGTGTTAAATACTTAAAACCCATTTTGGTAAAATACTTTTCATTAACTGTACATAAACATTACTGTATCCTATTTAATTTGGTATTCTGCCTCGAGCCAATTTAGCACCCTAATAAATGTTGATGTCTGGTCAAACTTTTTTCCTTGACCGACAGCGATTTTAGCAGCAAATTTTTGAATCTATTGGACCTTGTATTACTCATACTGCTGCTATGGAAATGCTTGTCAAGTATTTTCTTGGATATAATGATTTCTACTATCATTATGTATATACTGATCTTATCACTAATTTAATTATTAGTATAAATGCTTACTTGTATGTTGAGTATGCAGATACAAAAATATATAGTTTTAAAGACCATATGAGGCATTTGTTACGCACGAGTTTTAAATAAGAGAAATTAAATGCTTTATGAATAGTACTTACGTGTGAAAGTTAAGAAGTGTCTTACTTGCTCTGGTGAATTTTGATTATATTAACACATGTCCTTTCTTTTATTTCAGGTGAGGGCAGCAACAAAATGGAAGACATGATTCGTGAATTATCAGCAGCATTGTCTGGCGTAAAGCATGAACAAGATTATATGGAGGTTCGTGAACGCATTCATCGTTCCATCAACGACAACACTAATTCTCGCGTCGTCATGTGGTCGGTTTTTGAGGCTCTGGTACTAGTGGCAATGACTGTTGGACAAGTTTATTATCTCCAGCAGTTCTTTGAAGTTAGAAGAGTTGTTTAGATCTAGTGATAGTCATACGATTAGTTCTTATAGAAATTATTAGATCTTTTCAATAGTATTTTATTGAAATTTCAGGCTGGTGAGTGGGAATTTATTTCTTATGAATTGCTATAGGTCATTCAGATTGTACAGTTTCATAGCTTTCTTAACTCTTTTCTATGGCTGTGAAATTTGTAAAGTTTTGTTTGTAAGCAATCTCCTATTATGACTATTTATGTTCTTTTTCTGCAACTCATGCCTTACTTGGCCCTTATTGATAGTATATTTATGTTGAATTTTGTTACTAATTTTCTTTGAGAGAGTCAAAAAAACCTTCCTGCTTGTTAGTTTTTTATGAGAGTCACTGATATTAGGGATATATTGATTTCGGTCACTTTGAAATTGTTTAATAGTATTTTTTGTTAAAAGTTTGTCATGTACAGCAAGACTAAAGGTTTGTATTGTGCTATTGTATTTGATATTCGTGTGAATTCCAACAAAAATTAAAAAGATTTTTCATGATGTTATTTATTTTATGGATTTTTTTTTTTCATATTACCAATATCTGTAGAATGTGACTGTTTTGTTTTTATGATGAAATTTTGTATGCCCTGTACAAAATAAAATTTTTATGAAAAACTACCCTATCTTAATATAATAGCTTTAATCCCCTTTTAAGGGGGGTGGTAAAGTCAGATAAAAAACCTTGAATCTTAGTGGGTGGAAAATATGAAGGGGCTTCGCAGTTCCCTTTCTCCACCTCATTTAATCGGTTTTTACAACATGCAGGGGACACTGAGTGTTGTGCGTAGCTTTCTTTTTACATCTATTATGGCAGTAAATTCAAGCAGCTAGGTTGTAGGGATCCATGTGTAACCTGCACATTTTTTTTGCCCACCCTTTAATTGGTACTTTTTTATTCTATGAGTGTGACACTGGGACTTGCAGAAAATTTCTCTCATGAGACCTGGGCACCTAGAAAACATGGAAATGAGGAAAAAGTGGAAGCTTAAGAGGCAGAAATAAGAAGAGGAAAAGAACAGGCAGAAATAAGAGGATGATAAAGAAGAGGAAAAGAACAGGCTGAAAGAATAGTTGAAGTAATAAAGACCTAGAACTAGCAGGATTAGACCTGAGATGACGATAGATTAGCTTTTTGATGGAAGATAGGTCTTAGGAGCCAGGAAACACTGAAGGAGGAAGAGAATTTAAGAGTTTGGTGGTAAAATAGAAGATGCAGTCACAAAATCGACCAATCCTTTTAGTTACATATCTCCCCACACAGAACCTGTGGGAAAAGGCTGCATGGCGAGTGTTACACAGCCTCGGTAGTGGGGGAGGGAGGCAACTTTGTAATACAAATTACTTTATACCTTAATGAGACGGCTATAAGACCTCTCCACTTCTTATTCACGTGTGAAGACTCATCTAGCCCAAAACCCGGATTAAAACAAGAAGACGACACAGACTATGCTAGAAAATCAGTCTCTCTCTCTCTCTCTCTCTCTCTCTCTCTCTCTCTCTCTATTGATGCGCCATCATAATTTTCAATCTGTCGCCAGCTGGCATCTTGACTTAAATGATGAAGAAGTAACTGCTAACTGCATTCATAGTTTTAAGGATTTATCATTTGAAGTGTAAATGGAACCGAGCAGGAGACGTGCAGTTTGGAGTGTAAGTGCTCTCCTGTAAACACAATTAGCTAAATACATGCAGCCTTCAACCATATGGAGAAACAAATGTTTAAAAATATTTATTTTATTTTTTATGAGTGTGACACCGGGACAGGCAAATAAACTGCCCTCATTAATAATGGCCCAGGCACAAGAAAATATTAAGACGAAGGAAACGAAAAAGGTTATGGACAAGGCAGAGATAAGGTAATGATACACAAAGGAAAAGGACAGACTGAATAAATAGTTTAATTACTGAGGACCTAGAGATGGCGATAGATCCGCTTTTTGAATGAAGATAGGTTATAAATTTGGAAAGCCAGGAGGAGGAAGAGAGTTTCATAGTCTGGAAGTAGATGGAAAGAAGCAGTCGCTGCACCGACCAATCTGTGAAGTACAAATCTCCACACAGTACCTGTAAGACAAGGCCACGTGGCGAGTGTTACGCGATCTCAGCAGTTGGGGAGGAATGCAACTTGCCAACTCATCAGAACGGCAGTGGAAGCAGTAGCAATAGAAAAGAGAAAGGGATGTTACCTTACGGGGAAGAGAAAGAGAATCCAAATTAGAAAGAAGTAAGAGAAGGATAATTAACGAGTCTGACTGCCTTAGATTCAACCCCATCGAGGAGATAAGTATAACAAGAAGCACCCCAGATTTGTGGGCAGTATTCTAAGCAGGGACGGATAAGACCTTTATAGATATTATGTAACTGTAGAGAGGAAAATAAATAACAAAAAGCATAGACCAAAGATTACATTAAAAAAAAAAATCCTGTATTTCTTGCCTCGCTGGATCGCCTTTATACGTAAAAACTTTCGGCATCTTACCAATTTAAGCTCCATTTACATATGAACCAAATTGTCATCAGATAATTTTGTACCATTTCTCACACTGTTTTACATTTTTGCTAATGTGTTCATTCGATGAGAATTGCAAAATTTGATGCCAAAGTCTATAAAAATTGCATTTTTGAGGTAGGAGATGACAACTGCTCCTTATTTCCACTTATATATCTGTTCATGCATAAAGCCTCTGGACTTATCATTAGCCTATTATTTTTGTCAGTACTTATTAGCCTTTTATTCTTGTCAGTACTTATTATTAGCCTATATTCTTGTCAGGACTTATTAGCCTAATTATTACTGTCTTTACTAATTGAATTTTTTACAGACTACTCATAAAAATTTTATGTTATATAAAAGGTAAAAAAAATTCGCACAGACATGTCAGTGGTTAAAAATATTATAGTACCTATCTGTCTATCTATCTATCTGTCTATCCCATGTCCTATATCCAAGCTAATGACCCTGCTTTTGAAATCAAAGTAGTTTGCTTGCGTATGACGTACAAATAAGATAATTATTCTGCAAACTGGATAACATCCAGTAATTGTCATTACCATGACCTCCATAACACATCTATTTGTAACCTTGTATTAATATAATCTAGAATATTTATCAGGTCGTTACTCTGAATTGTCGAAAATTAGAGTTGCAACATATTGCATAAGGAAGCTCAAAATACATATATAAATATATAAAATATTTTTTTGCCGTTTTATGTATCATTATTAATCCTCGTTCGAGTGGGGGTGGACACACAAGTTAGAGCTGGGGAATTTTGGCTGGATGCTCTTTCCATCTTTCCTTGCGGTGGGTTCAAAGAAGGGTTGTCACTTTCTGAGTCAAACATCTATCTAGCTATGTACATGAGATATTTTCCTCTTATAAGGGGAGTGGCTGAGTCAAGGCAAAATTTTCTGGTCTTTCGGAAGAGAAAATATAGAGGAGGGGGACTCCCAGACCCTCGCTCCACCTCATTTAGTAGACTTTTACGACACGCAGGGGAACAGGGAGTATTCTAGCCCCCTCCCTCATGTAGAACATAAAAATTAGCTAATAAACAGTAAGTGCGTGTTCACTGAGAATATCTTTGGCCTCATTAATACAATTGTAATTATTATTATTATTATTATTATTATTATTATTATTATTATTATAAGAAAAATAATAATACAACACACATGGGTTTGCTTCAAGCAGATGTAGGTTTAGTTCATCTAACCAATGGTATATCATAACTGAAACAATAATCACTGGATATGAAAAGCGAGTGATGAATACGTATGTAGTGAACACAGACGGTCTTGATAAAAGGTAGTCAATGCATGGCAAATAAGCTTATTATCATAAACAAACACATGCATTCATAAATAAATAAAATAAAAATATAGAAATAATAATTATCTATGATTGTGACACCAGGACGGGCCAAAAAATATAAATACTCTCATCGGGCCTGGGCACGAAGAAAACAGAGAGAAACAGAGATTGGGAGTATTGTGACTTGTCAGATGTGAAGGGATAATAAGACATGTATAACGAATATCCAAGAATATACGGTGTTGATGTAGGCATAGAAAGAAAAGCGTAACTGAAGGAAGACTTTACATCAAACTTCCCAAGACAGTCTTATTTAAGTCCACAAGACCCTTCAGCTGTAGTATCGCAATGGGCGATGGTGTCATGGCCCAACCTACTACACAATGGAAAACTCGGTTTGTTATAAAGTAACAAAACATGTCAGTTATGCAATAAGTATGTGCAACAAAGATTAGAGAAAAACATTTTAAAAGCAAAATTAGGGAGTCTGTTGCACATTACTGTTATCACGTCACAGCGTGACATCTGCGATCAACGACAAAGGGACAATTGAGCTCGAGGTTGCAATTACAGGCCACTCACCCTCATAACCAATAGTTAGGATAGTTAGTATCCGCATGATTCCTATTAAAAAAAAAAAAAAAAAAAAAAAAAAAAAAAATATATATATATATATATATATATATATATATATATATATATATATATATATATATATATATATATATATATATATATATATATATATATATATATATATATATATATATATATATATAATAATAATAATAATAATAATAATAATAATAATAATAATAATAATAATAATAATAAAAGGTTTAGGTGCAAACGTGTGCTTTGCTTCATTGGTCAGGGGGTGAAATGGAGGGGTCCAATTTGGAGTGATGAGGTCTGTGTTCCTAATTTTTTTCCATCCACTTTTAAAACAGTTTGTTCAACCCAGACACATGTCGCTCCTCTCGTTTAACTATATATAACTAAGAATTGATTTAAAAAAAAAATTCCATATATTGCCAAAAAGCCTTTGGAAGGATATAGGCATTTGTTGATTTTGACATGGGAGAGAGGGAAGAGGGTCACAGCGATTTTCAAATCCAGGTCAACATATCTGGCTGTATCGGGCACTCCCACTTTTTGCGGTTTTAGGGAGAATAGCCAGATTATAGGGAGGCTGGCCCTTAGAACGGCACTTCCACTGCAAATTACAGCGTTCACAACACGACAAAAAATAACGACAAAGTCGACAATTTTGGATTTATGGGTCTATAGTGGAGCTGAAGGCTAGTTTGCTACTGAAATACAAATGCTTTTTATTTCTCATATATTTTGTTCTACATTTTTGATGTTACGTTTCGGTTTTAGTATTTTTGTTGTAGTAATTAGGTGACTGGAGTTATGTGAACATTTCGCAAGATAGTTATGAGCTCACTTGCATAATAATTTTGCAACAGGATAAGTAGAATAATGGACTTCAGTGAAGAGATATATAGTGAAATGCTTAACGATATATACGAATGTGTGTATGTGTAATTACCTAATTGCGTGTGTTTGTGTGTGTATGTGTGATTATGAATTTATATTGTTAATATTCTCAGCTGGTTTAAAAGAATGATTAAAATTAAGAGTTTTCTCTGATAGCAAAGCCATCATGTAAGAGATTATATAATTCGTAAATGCTCAGTAACTGCAACATAATAATCTATTTTTGCAACCCTTTTATTATCTCTACTTCACGCTACAATGGAAAACAATTTCATATCTAATTTGAGCAATACCCGAATAAGCCTATTTACCTCAGTTCTGATTCTTATTTTTTCTCTATATCTTCTAAACTTCGAAAAAAAATAGAATACTCAAAACAGAAAAGTGCTTCAGAGCCATCAAGAGTCCTGGTCAGTTGATGAGTTTGTCTCTTCAAAGAGTGCTTCAGAGCCATCAAGAGTCCTGGTCAGTTGATAAGTTTGTCTCTTCTAAATAATTGCTGTAGTTATATAAAGCCTATATCGAGTATTGTTCATACATTTGGGCATTTACCCAATATATCAGTTTAATGCTAGTATTTACATATACACCGAATATTCTGGCATATTCGACATACAGCTCTTATTATCCCTTCACATTTGACAAGCCACAACACTCCCCATCTCCATTTCTCTTTGCTTTCTTTTTACCATTCTCATATTTTTGTCTTGGCCTTAAGCTGCTACTTTTTTCTTAATTGTTTTCTTGGTATGGTACTTGAGCATTTCCCAATGTCATTCATAAAAAAAAAAAATTCTTGGATGAGGAACGAGTTATTTAAACTCCAGCTCATCTAATAAGTAATATCGACTCCCACGCTCAGCGGTATTTTCTGTTTCTACAAGTATTATATCCGACAGTGTTTAATATATGTTTAGTCGAGTTTTCCTAGATCGTCCAAGGCTAATCAAGCAGTAACACCAACCTCCTAACATTTATATAATGAATATGACTGTCTGATGTATTTTCTATTTTATTTTTATTTTTTTATCCTCTATCGGAGTTTGGTGATCAGTTATGTCACTTCTCTTGCTCCATTTAATCTGTCTTTCTTTGAGAGGCAATTAATCTGCTTTCCTTTAAGAGGCAATTAATCTGTCTATCTTTAAGAGGCAAATCTGTCAATTTCGCCACTTGATTTCCCAGCTTCCTTCTTCCTGTTTATTATCTAATCTATCTATATAATTCTTTCTTAATTTCCTTCATTATTTTTATAATAGTGATATTTGTATCCATGATAAGCTGTATTTATAACTTATTATTTATAATACTATAATTTTTTTTTCACATTATTAGATGACTATGCCAGACGGCAGAACAGATACAAGCAGGAATGACTTTTTATCCATTTGTGTGTGTGTATTTACCTAGTTGTAATTACCTAATTGTGCTTACTGGAAAGAGCCACAAGCTCGTACCTTCCCGTTTCCTGGTCGGTTCCATTTTGTAGTTAGTGATACATATCATACTTGTCCTTAAAACTATGGATTGGGGTAGCATTAACTACCTCCTTGCTTAGTGAATTCCATTTATCAAGTACTCTTACACTAAAAAAGTACTTTCTTACATCCTGCAAAGAAGTTTTCTTAGGAAGCTTCAAGTTATGACCTCTAGCTCTAGTGCCAGCCATATCAAAATATCGATCCCTATCCAATCTGTCATAACCATGAAGGTATTTAAAAACTGTCACCATATCCCCCTCAATCTTCTAGCTTCGAGAGATGGTAAGTCTAATTTCCTCTGCCTCTCACCATAACTGAGATTGCGTATTTCTGGCACCAGTTTCATGGCATGTCTTTGAACTTTTTCCAGCTTGAATACATGCTTTTCCAAGTTCTGATTCCAAAAGGGGACTGCATATTTAAGTTTTGGCCTCACATAGATTACATAAATATTTATGAACATTTCCTTGTCCATGTGCCTGAAGGCTACCCTTACATTTGACAAGGAAGAATATGCTGCCCTTACTATGCCATTTATATGCATTTCTGGAGACAAATCGGCCAGTATGTGTGTGACACCAGGACAGACAAAGAAAACTGCCCTCATCAGGCCCGGGCATCAAGAAAACATCGAAAAGAAAAAGTTGTAGATTAAGGAAAAGGCAGAAATAAGACAATGATAAACATTAAGAGAAGAACAGGATGAATGATAGTAAATCTTTGGATATTGTAAAGATGAGTACACCTAAGAATCTCTTGCAAAGTTAAATAACCCCGTCAATTGTTACGTTAGGTTAGGTTAATTTTGGTTAGGTTAGGTTAGGTTAAGTGACTTACCGTTGTATACAAGAATAACCCTACTTAGGTTGGAATAGGATAGGATAAGTTAGGTTAGGTTAGGTGATATAGTTTTCATACAAGAATAACCCTAGAGAACCCAGAGGTTATCCTTCAATACAATATACAAAACTTTTAAGATATTCATGAAGGAAAGGAGTTGTGAATGATAAAAAAAAAATAATAAGAAAAAAATCTATAAAAAAATAAAAGTAAGTAAAAAACAGAAATTAAAAATAGGATAAAATCAAATATCTTTTGACCTTTTTCATTCCTTCATGCTCAGCATTCTTCAGTATTACTACTTCTTAGTCATGGAATCTAAACATGATAATAATAGTAATAAATATAATAATGGAAATAATTATATTTATAACTCTCAGCGACAGCATTAATTCCCTTCCTGTGACCATGGACTTCTTTTTTTTTTAATTACTAAAATTAATAATTAATGATTAAAGTCCACGCATGCGCAGATCTAACAACAGGAAGAATTGGTAACCAAAAAATTCTTATCAAGGTTGATAATTTAACGATCAACTTTTCTTAGAATTGGTTTGAGTTTTTTCCTATTACGGGAAATGGAAAATAATTATATATATTTTTCCGTATTTTAAGGGTCATTCTTAATCCTTATTCGAATGGAGGTTGACAATGACAGATTGGAATGGAAGATCAAGGCTGGATGCCTTTCTTAACGCCCTGCAGTGGACTCGAACTAGAGTTATCATTTTCCATTCGAATAGGTATAGATAAAGACAGGTTGGAGCTGGAGAATTTAAGCAGGATGTCCTTCCTAACGTCCAGCAGTAGGCTCGAATGTGGATATGTCACTTCCCGAGTCAAGTGCTTTTCCCACTGCACTATCGCGGTCCATAAAATTCTGAAAGAATATAATTGGGTAAATTCTAATTGGAATTTCTCTGCAATTAGATTCGAGCTTTGTGCCATCCTTGTAATACAAAAATTAAAGTCTATAGTACTGAAGGGAGAATGAACACGTGGTTGAAAAAAGAATTTAACCCCCTGATAGAGGGGGGTAAAATAGTTCCTCTGTGTTCCCCTGTGTGTCGTAAAAGTCGACTAAATGGGGCGGAGCGAGGGAACTGGGAATCCTCTCCTCTGTATTTACTTCCCACAAAAAGTCAAAGTATTTTCTTTGATTCAGCCACCCCCCTTATAAGGGGGAATATGGCTTTGGTATATGGATGAAGAAGAATTTAATTATAATAAAATCAAATCTTTATATTCTATCAATCTTGAGTTTTTTGTGAGGTTTATTTATAGTTACACTTGAACGGACCGCAATGACTATTGCCTTTATCGGGCCCAGGCACCAAGAAAAATCTGAGATGAAAAAGCAGTAGTTTCAGGACAAGGTAGAAAATAGTGATAAACAATAAGAAAAGGACAAACTGAAAGAATAGTCAAAGAAATGAAGATGTCTGGAAATTGTGGAGGTTCGAACACGCGCAGAACTGCAAAAGTGCTAGTATCCAGGCCTTTATTCCCCAGCTTCAACCTGTCCGAGTTCACCCCAATTCAAGTGGGGATTAACAGATAAGCAAGGGTAGGTTAGAGATTCTAAGTAACAGTTGCAATTAGATAGATAGATAGATAGATAGATAGATAGATAGATAGATAGATAGATAAATAGAAAGAAAGACAGACAGACAGTAGACAGAAATATAAATAGATAGATAGATAGATAGATATAAACTGATATACAAGTTGCCTATCTCATATATGAAGTAATCCACATATACAGGTATACAGTATAAGACATATTAGGACCAAAATATATGCCAGTAATACACACATTCCCCTGTACAGCTTTTTTTTTTTTAATGTCTACCTATCATTGTGTTGTCATGCAACATGGGTAGGTCAAGTTGACAAATCTGTTCTGCGTATTATACCTTAATCACTCCTGACTGAGTCCCCGTGTTGTGGATGGAATCTGTAATGGTAAATTTTTTTTCTAAAATGTATCTCTTAATCAATCAGTTTATCTATCTATCTATCTATCAATCTATCTATTTATCTATCTATCTATCTGTCTGTCTGTCTGTCTGTCTGTCTGTCTGTCTGTCTGTCTGTCTGTCTGCCTGTCTGCTTGCCTGCCTGCCTGTCTGTTTGCCTGTCCGCCCGCCTGTCTGTCTGCCTGTCTGTCTGTCTGTCTGCCTACCTGCCTGCCTGTCTGTCTGTTTGCCTGCCTGCCAGCCTGCCTGTCTGTCTACCTGCCTGCCTGTCTGTCTGTCTGTGTCTGCCTATCTGCCTGCATGTCTGTCTGCCTGCCTGTCTGTCTGCCTGCCTGCCTGCCTGCATGTCTGTCTGTCTGTCTGTCTGTCTGTCTGTCTGTCTGTCTGTCTGTCTGTCTGTCTTTAAGTCAGTCAAAAGGTTAAGTCAAGAGCAAATAAAACCAAGACCAAACAATACTCCGATTGTCTCTAACCATTTTTTTTTTACGTTTTGTGTCGCTATTAATCCTCATCATGGGGGTGGACACAAACAGGTTGGTGCTGGGGAATTAAGGCCAGATGCCCATCGTAACATCCAGCGGAGTTCGAGCCCACCGAAGGGTGGTATGGAAGGCATCCAAACATAATTCCCCAGCTCCAATCTGTCAATGTCCACCTCCATGCGAACAACGATAAAAACGGCAAAAAATACGTCCAATCTGTCAGAGACGACGAGAGTTCTATTTGGTCTTGTTTTTTTGTCGATAAATAAATATAATTTGACCTTCAATGAATTGTTCTGTGGTGACGTGAGGCACCTTATGTCATCACCATAAAAAGAGTGGGGGGGGGGGTTGCTTCCCCCTCCTTTCAAAGCTTTCACTATTTCATTTTCCATGTCGTAATTCTGAGAGGTATAGGTGTAAACAGACAACAAAACTAGAAATTAGAGGTCACTCATCGGAGTTTCATAGTAGTCACCGTGGCTCAAGCGGTAGCGTCCGCGACTCTGAGGCGTCAGGTCGAGGGTTCGCGCCCCGTCACGGTCTGAGATTAGCAAGGGCATGCGCTCAGGTTAAGGCTTACATCTGCCAAAAACAAGTCCTTTGCAAGAAGGCAACCGTTCTAGCCCTTGGTAGAAAAGGGAGTCCGTGACGTAAAACCGGAACAGAACAGCTTCGGAGGTTCATAATAAACAATATGAAAGATTTTTTATAGCGTTAGATTTTTTTTTTGTGTCCCAGTTTGTCCTCAATTGGTAGTGGACACAGACAGGTGGATGCCCTTCCTAACGACTCACCGCGGGCTGGAACATGGGTCCATATATATATATATATATATATATATATATATATATATATATATATATATATATATATATATATATATATATATATATATATATATATCCCTTCCTTAGGAAGGGCTAGGACGGTACCTCTTTTCGAAGGATTTTTGTTTTCGCAGTGTGATCGCTACCTCGAGTGAATGCCCTTTCTAACCTTAGACCGTGGCGGGTCTCGAACCGACGAATCACATTCGCGCGCTCTACCACCAGGAATATCCTAGAAGCAAGTGAGGATGGGCCATAATCTCAGCACAAGGGAGTGGAAATGAGAGGGGAGTGGCTGAGTCAAGTGCCATAACTGATATTGAGAAATTTTTATGATTGATGGGTGAGGGCGTGGCCGAATGTTGTGGTTCTGGTATAGGGGGAGGCGTCTGTATGGGTGTGAGAGGGGGAGGGAAGGGTGACAGGAGGCACAGAGGGAAAGGAAATGAGGTTGATGATAATTTCTTGCCAGAACTAACGAGGGCTCTAGAAGAGAATCCCCTCACTGTGATTTATTTCTTTAAGTTGGTAACACTGACAGTAATATATTTTTTTTATCTTTTTGATATAAGAAAAGACCTTCCAGTTAAAAAAAATATATATATTTTCTTGAATTATTTTATTCATAATTATTATATCTATTTAGTGTTTTTTTTTAAATTGCAAATTATGGTGGTATGACTTATGCTAAAAAAATGTCATTTATGTGGGTCTGTTCGTCAAAGTAAAGCATATATTAAATATTATTCTTTTAATACAAATCGTAAAATAAATACATTAAATATAATTTTATTGTATAAATCAAATACTGGAGAACAAACAGGGATTCTTCCATGCTCATTCTTTTTAATGGGAGCGTAAATATACACAAATATCCAATGGTCGTAATCACCCTATAAGGGGATGGCCAAGTCAAAGCACACATTCACAAGAAACTAATATACATCGATCACTCCTCTTAGCTCATTGAGGATAAAGGGCTGTAACAATTCCCCCTAACAACCTGCTTGTGTCACTCACAGATTAAGTGGGTAAGGATCTTTTCCCGTGAGACCTGACAGCCGCAGCTGGTTTACCTCCCACCGCTTCATCTCATGACAATATCTCCACACCCATCCATCTCAGTACACTAGGCTATAAGGTGCGAGAAATCCCTTTGGCCCGCGTCACTAATGCACAATCTTTAGAGTAAGAGACCCATCCATCCCAGTACACTAGGCTATGAGGTGCGAGAAATCCCTTTGGCCCACGTCACTAATGCACAATCTTTCGTGTAAGAGACCCATCCATCCCAGTACACTAGGCTATGAGGTGCGAGAAATCCCTTTGGCCCGCGTCGCTAATGCACAATCTTTCGTGTAAGCTAAAGAGTTTATTTAATAATCAGTTAATTTATAGATGTCTTTATCGTAAATAAATTTGGTGTCCATATAAATTTCACGATCTTTTAGCTGTTATATTTTATGTCTTTAACATAATCAAAGTTTTGCTATTATTACTAATTAGTTATTAATCTATAGGAGCCGCGGTACCTCAGTGGTAGAGCGCGCGAGTCGGGAAGCGACTACCGCAGGTTCGAGTCTACCGCGAGGCATTAAAAAGGGCATCCAGCCTTAATTTCCCAGATTAAATACATGTATCCACCCCCAAATGGGGAATAATTTTGAGAAATAAAACGATGATTCGAGTTATCTGTCTACGCTTTTCCTTCATGCAAAATACACACAAAGCCTATAAAAAAAAACTTTAATTTTAAAAATATAATATTTTTACCTCTTATTTAAATAAGAGACAAAGTAGTCACCGTGGCTCATGCGGTAGCGTCCGCGACTCTGAGGCGTCAGGTCGACGGTTCGCGCCCCGTCACGGTCTGAGGTTAGAAAGGGCATGCACTCAGGGTAACGATTACATCTGCCAAAACAAGTCCTTCGCAAGAAGGCAGCTGTCCTAGACCTTAGTAGAAAAGGGAGTCCGTGACGTAAAACCGGAACATTTAAATAACCAACAAAGACGTGTCCATCACAATGTCATAACTCGAGTGTTCAGACCTATTTTTGAAGGGATCCCAAATTTTAGACATCGTTCCGGTTTTACGTCACGGACTCCCATTTCTACCAAAGGCTAGTGCGGTTTTTAGACATAATGAACGAGATATTCTCAATACAATCTGTAATTGATATTCTTCAAGATATTAAACCCCTTACCCTGTGGATGACCCAAGCAAGGTGGTGAGGGGAATGTTACAGCCTTTTATCCCAAGGTGATGTTCTTCAAGGTATCAAACCCCTTACCCTGTGGGTCACCCAAGCAAGGTGGTGAGGGGAATGTTACAGCCTTTTATCCCAAGGAGCTAAGAGGAATTATCAAGGTATATTAGCTTCTGGTGAATGTGTATGCTTTGACTCGGCCATCCCCTTACAAAAAGTATTGCGGCTATTGCATATGCTAATATGAAGAAACCTAATTTTCAAACCTTTTTCCCACGTAAGCTGAAAATGCACTGGACCTGCAATCCAAAATTTAGTGCCAATTTTGTAATAATAAAAGTGCCAGAAGAGAATTACTGTCCTGTGACATGTGGCGCAGTGGTAGCGACTAGGGTTGGTAATATAATAGCCGCAGATTTGATTCTAGCATGGGATTCGCTTAGCTTTCACTGTCTCTTGTCGTTACCGACTCAAATAGGCAATTAATGTGCGGGTCGGTAATTTCCTATAGGTCTATTTAATTCTTCACCCACCATTATTTTTTTCCGTTTTTAAGTCACTATTATTCCCAATTAACATGGAGTGAACACAGACAGGTTAGAGCAGGGGTATTTAAGGCTGGATCCCCCATCAATAAAACCACTATTACGCGTATATACCATTCATTTTCCACGCACCAATAATCTTACTTTAAATGTATCTAAAGAAACAAGCGCCAGTGTTTGATCCGCCCTGATCAAAATTAGTCCTAATATGAATTTTCTCTTCAAATATATATTTTACCATGTGTTATGATGCATAGATAACGAAATATTATTCGTGGTGACTTTTTTTTTGTGTGAATGATATATGACGGATAAGCGAGAGTTAAGAGTGAAAATATGACAGATATATGCTTTTAGAGACAGAGGTTGATTGGAAGTTTGCATTGATCTCACTGACAATATGAGGATATGAGGTTTCACTGAGCACTTGGTATTCACAGAATTTTCTTTATATATATATATATATATATATATATATATATATATATATATATATATATATATATATATATATATATATATATATATATATATATATATATGTTGGTGTTGTTGTTCCGGTTTTACGTCACGGACTCCCTTTTCTACCAAGGGCTAGGACGGTGGCCTTCTTGCGAAGGACATGTTTTGGCAGATGTAATCGTTACCCTGAAAGCATGCCCTTGCAAACCTCAGACCGTGACGGGGCGTGAACCCTCGACCTGACGCCTCAGAGTCGCGGACGCTTCCGTTTGAGCCACGGTGACTATATATATATATATATATATATATATATATATATATATATATATATATATATATATATATATATATATATATATATAACTATATATATATATAACTATATATATATATATATATATATATATATATATATATATATATATATATATATATATATATATATATATATATATATATATATATATATATATATATATATAGATAGATAGATAGATAGATAGATAGATAGATAGATAGATAGATAGATAGATAGATAGGTAGATAGACAGAAAGAAATTTAAGTTTTGCTTTAAAGTACAAAGCAAGCATAAAATTGAATTTTCTTATAACTTAGAAAAGTTCCATTTCAGAGGACTTCAAAGAATTCTCTCCTTCACAGACAGCCTCAGAACACATCAAACTGGCCATTGAGAAAGTCGAAGGCTTTGTCATTACATCCTAAGTGATTCTCAACCAGGGGTGAATTTACCCTGGGGTGTAAAATATTACACAGTGCCAGGTCAGAATGCTATTATAAAAACGATGTTGAGGTCAGGTGATGCTTTTACGTCTTTGGCACTTTTTTTTTTTTTTTTTTTTTAATCCCCGATCGACTGGATGTCCTTCCTAACGCCCCATGGTGGGCTCGAAAACAGGTTAGTCACTTCTCTAGTCAAGTATTCTAGCCACTTATCTACCGCGTCACCCCCTTTTTTATTATTAATCTCCAATCGCCTGGATGTCCTTCCTAACGCCCCATGATGGGTTCGAAAACGGGTTTGTCACTTCTCTGTTATTCTAACCACTTATCTACCGCGTCACCCCTTTTTTATTATTAATCCCAAATCGACTGGATGCCCTTCCCAACGTCCCATGGTGGGGTCGAAAACGGGTTTGTCACTTCTCAAATCAAGTATTCTAGCCACTTATCTACCGCGTCCCCCACTTTTTTATTATTAATCTCCAATCGACTGGATGCCCTTCCTAACGCCCCATGGTGGGCTCGAAAACGGGTTTGTCACTCTCAAGTCAAGTATTCTAGCCACTTATCTACCGCGTCCCCCTTTTTTATCATTAATCCCAAATCGACTGGATGCCCTTCCTAACGCCCCATGGTGGGGTCGAAAACGGGTTTGTTACTTCTCAAGTCAAGTATTCTAGCCACTTATATGCTGCACCACCCCCCGTTTTTTTTTTTTTTTTTTTTTTGCCTTGGTGTAAAAAGGGTCAGCAATGAAAAAAAGAAATCAAACCGAGGTGGTAAATGACAAACAGAAGGTTGAGAATCACTGCTCTAACTAAGTATGACGAAAGTAAATAACAGACGCGTAATAAAACAGTCAGCCTTATCCACATAAAGCACTAATAAGCCCACCCATCCACCCACACCTCATGGCGAAAGTAAGAAAATTAAGTTTCACTGTATGGCTACATTTACATCAAACATATTTGTATATCAATGACTTTTTTCTTTTCATTTTTTTACGGTCTATGGCTACATTAATTCTAAACATTTACGGTCATTTTGTGGTACATTCATGCGCACTGTCTCAACGCATGTATGACTCATTTACTTTAGGTAATGTTGATATTGGTGTTTGATTTGAAAAAAAAGTGAAAAATAATGTGTTCGAATTCATAAATGGTGCTTAATTCGATATTAACATTTGATTATCTTAACACATTAATAAGTCGGGAATAATAGCTTAATAATTCGGCAATAATAACTTAATAATTCGGCAATAATAACTTAATAATTCGGTAATAATAACTTAATAATTCGGCAATAATAACTTAATAATTCGGCAATAATAACTTTATAATTCGGCAATAATAACTTAATAATTCGGCAATAATAACTTGATAATTCGGCAATAATAACTTAATAATTCGGCAATAATAACTTAATAATTCGGCAATAATAGCCTAATAATTCGGCAATAATAACTTAATAATTCGGTAATAATAACTTAATAATTCGGCAATAATAACTTAATAATTCGGAAATAATAACCTAATAATTCGGCAATAAGAACTTAATAATTCGGCAATAATAACTTAATAATTCAGCAATAATAACTTAATAATTCGGCAATAATAACTTAATAATTCGGCAATAATAACTTAATAATTCGGCAATAATAACTGTGAAAATAGGATTAACTAAACTCCGATACTAATCCTATATCAATATATACATGATTATTTTTGACTTCACTGTACCTTAGCGCTAACGAGTCTATATAGTCATCTTCAGAGTAGATAAATATACTCGCAAGCGCTAACGTATTCCCTTCGTATTTAAAATTATCAATTTCCTCTTGTGAAATGCATTCTTAAGTACATTCTTACATTTTAAGTCATAATTTCTGAATTTATTTTCTATAGCAATATAAAATAGGCTACAAGCTGTAAATCTCATATATAAATAAAAGTTTATAAAAATTTTACAATTTACATACTGCAAAAATTGAAGGTTAGTTTTTAAAAATTACCCGAGCAATACTAGTTAAGTTGTCATTCTCTATAATAATATAGAATGTGTTGGTTCTAATTACAGGATGTGTTGCAATAAGCTTAGATTATCGTTATTACATATATATTTTGTGTGTGTGTGTGTGTGTGTGTGTAATGTTCATTTTAACTTCCTGTCATCAACGAATTGGTGGAAAATTATCAAAAACAATTTGTATAAAAGCAAAACGTGTAAAACTATATAGTTAGTTTCTTCTTCTTCTTCTTCTTCTTCTTCTTCTTCTTCTTCTTCTTCTTCTTCTTCTTCTTCTTCTTCTTCTTCTTCTTCTTCTTCTTCTTCTTCTTCTTCTTTCATTAATACCTTCCCCCGTCTATGTGGGGTCAGAGGATTCACCGTTTTGTGTGTCAAAATTAATTCCCATTCGAATAGGGGTGGACACAGACAAGTTGGAACTGGGGGATTAAGAATAAATGTCCATTCTGACTCCTCGCGGTGGGTTTGAACCCGCGTTAGTTACTACCGAATCGAGGATTCTACCACTGACCTACTACATCCCATTATGTTCCGGTTTTACGTCACGTACTCCCTTTTCTACCAAGAGCTAGGACGGTTGCCTTCTTGCGAAGGACTTGTTTTGGCAGATGTAATCGTTACCCTGAGTGCATGCCCTTGCTAACCTCAGACCGTGACGGGGCGCGAACCCTCGACCTGACGCCTCAGAGTCGCGGATGCTACCGCTTGAGCCACTGTGACTACACTACATCCCATTATATACCTAGTTAATATATTACTGTATTCTCTGTAAGTGTTTCATCATGATCTACCGGCATCAAGATTCGTTTTTTAAAACTTCACAACAATTATGATCATTTAAACCTCCTTTAACAGTGTCTAGCCTATTGCAACATTATAAAAAAAAATATAAAAAAAATATTGTGTCAGTTCCATCTTAAACGAGAACTCAGCACGGTTTATCTAACATAATTCACATGATAAAATAATCCATGTTGCTTTTTTCGTGGTGTTCCTGTGATCGTATACCTGTGGGAAAGAGAGAGAATAATTAACATGGACTTATCCAGGAGGACATGACAGGTTTTACCTTGCAAAAATTTTCGATTTTCACTACGTTGCGTAGTCACTGCACCTGTCAGAGAGAACTATATTTTGGCTTATCTAAATATCCCTTTAAATCCTTCTTTGTGCTTCCAGCACCACGCTGTTCTCTTTTTAATGTTCACCTCCGTCATGAAGTTATATTTATCAACTGATCAATTTTTCTTTGACTTCTTTGTGTTGGGTTTCAAGTTGCCTCTGTCTGAGCAATTATTTGTCCAATAACTTTATTTCAGTTGTAATCTCTCTCTCTCTCTCTCTCTCTCTCTCTCTCTCTCTCTCTCTCTCTCTCTCTCTCTCTCTCTCTCTCTCTCTCTCTCTCTCTCTCTCTCTCTCTCTCTCTCTCTCTCTCTCTCTATTTGAAGCATTATGTTGCCATTGATTTTGTATGTGTTCATGTAATGTCTGACGCCTTGGCGCAATAAATTAATAAAATAAAAAAATAATCTCTCTCTCTCTCTCTCCTCTCCTCTCTCCTCTCTCTCTCTCTCTCTCCTCTCTCTCTCTCTCTCTCCTCTCCTCTCTCTCTCTCCTCTCTCTCTCTCTCTCCTCTCTCTCTCTCAAGCAATATTCACGCAGAAGGATAAGCATGTACAAAAAGCAGTCTTATTGTCGAGCCATCTTCCTCCTATCCATAGACACCATCGCGGTTTTACGGCTCGTGGACAAAGAAATTCAGCGTCTCTAAAAGGCGGGATAATTGTAAGCGAATCTCTGGAAATGTTTCAGAGAATGCGAAGCCCTGCATCCGCTATAATCATCGCAGTGCTTTACCCTTACTCCTAGATCTTTAGTTTACCCTTTCCCTCCCGAAACCTCGCAGGATCCCCTTGTTCAGGCGACAAGGCTGTTCCAGAAGAGTGCATTTAACACGCTCCAGAGGGGTTCCAGTTCGACAGGGTGCTGGAATGCGGCCCTCAACCCAGCTATAGTCTTTCCTCTCTTATGACTCCCTTCTCTAAATCACCCCAGGACACCCTTCCAGTCCTTTGTAATCCCTTGACAGTCATCTTCATTGTCTAAGTATTTACAGATCAGGATTTCATATGAAATAAAAATAAGAGCGAATTTTTGTGCATGCGGTGATTTCCAAATCTTTCTTTACATTTCTTGCAGAGAGAAGGTCTTTATTTTTTTCTTCTTCTGATTTTATGCATTTTTTCTCTATTTCTATACAATTTTAACTATAAATATTCATCTTTTTTCACGAAAAGGAGACCATTTTCCTCCAACCAATTTCGTATAATGATATTATCGTCAAAGGATTTAAAAACTTTCCGCTTTCACCAATGGGTAGCCATCACTCATATTAACGTATACAGGTGTACTGTAATTATTATATAAATGAGTACCTGTATCACTGTAGGGTGGGTGAATAGATTGAGAAACTACAAAAGGAAAGTAAAGGGAAGTGATATTTAGAAAAAAGGCCACAACACGCAAGGCTTTTTGGACTACAGATTTGAGTTTCTGAAGGCGGGTCTTGGCCTAGACAATGGAGAACTCAAGGTCTCGAAGTGGAATAATCAAGAGCTGTAGCATTTTAAAGTTAAAAATGAAGGGTCAATCCTTCCTACATTATAGAAAGCCTATTTTATGAGTGACACCGGGACGGGCAAAGAAAATGCCCTCCTCGGGCCAGCGCAAAAGAAAAGCTGACTGAATAGTCAAAATAACGAGTTAAAACCTGGTTTGCATAAACAAAGACACAGGTTCATATCACTTTGGTTCGTGGCAAAAAATGCAGTTTTCACTAGGTCGCGTCAAAAAATGTGAAAATGATAGCAGGAACATCTCTCTTCTTGAAAGCCTTCTAATTTAACAAGAAAAGTTAATAAATCTTTAAAATGACGGACCATTTGTTTAATCATTACGTCTTGAGTTCAGGCGAAAGATATAGCACGCATATGCCTGTCCTGTCGTGCTAATAAATGTAATAATCAGCTGTCAAAATTACGCAATGAACCACAAATAATTTAATTACCTAAACCTCAGAAACAAACCAATCGACTAACTACGAGCTCTTTTAGATCATAAAGAAAAAAAAAAACGAATAAAAAATAATAATAATTCATAGATTTCATCCAAAATGACAGAGACCTTTCAATTTTTATAACAACATCGATATAAGCCCATAGGTTTCAAGTCAAGCATGTTAAAATAGCATCTTTTTGAAGGTTACATTTCAGATATATCTCCTCCCAGGTAAAGATGTATTGGGCAAGTCATCATAAGGCTGTTTCAGTTATTTTTCTTTTTTTCGTGTTTGTAATCCACTATTCACTTTTGTGAGATTAGAAAGTATTTAATTTCACAAATACAATTTGAACTTGTAGTTATTGTTTTTTAAAGGATTGTTTTTTATATATTTATTTATTTATTTTTGTGTGACACCAGCATGGACAAAGAAACTTCCTTCATCGGTCTCGGGCACCAAGAAAACAGAAACAAGAGACAGGGAGTGTTGTGACTTGTCAGATGTGAAGGGGATCATAAGAGAAGTGTACTGAATATTCAAGAATATTCGGTGTTGATGTAGGCATAAAACAAGAACCGTAACTGAAGTTAGACTATACATCGGGTTGTCCTAGCCAGTCCTATTCAAATCCAAAAGACCTTTAGTTATGGTATCGCACCGGGCGGCTGGTGACATGGATCAATGAGGCATTATGGAGATCATATGACTGATGTGATTCCAATTGCATCAAGTGATATTATAAGACTTGGATAACGCTGCGTGATATGAATCCAAAAGACGTCAACTAAACTTTTCTTTCTTAGGTTGAACTAGAAACCTGTGACAAGATATTTTAAGAACTTTCCAAAAAATAAAAATAAAAAAATAAAAAAAAATTAACGGTGTTGTCATCTCAAGAACCAACAAAACTATATTTTATTTCTTGAGCAGAACTGGAGTCCTGTGACAACAACCTTTAAAAACTTTCCAAAAGGATTTTTTCAGAGGCGTTGTCATCTCAAGAACCAACAATTTTCCTTTCTTGAGCAGAACTGGAGTCCTGTGTCAACAACCTTTAAGAACTTTCCAAAATGATTTTTTTAGAGGCGTTGTCATCTCAAGAACCAACAATTTTCCTATCTTGAGCAGAACTGGAAATCTATGTCAACAAACTTTAAGAACTTTCCAAAAAGATTATTAACGGCGTTGTCATCTCAAAAACCAACAAAAATGTACTTCCTTTCTTGAGCAGAACTGGAGGCCTGTGTCAACAGACTTAAAGAACTTTCTAAAAAGATGTTTAACGGCGTTGTCATCTCAAACACCAACAATTTTCCTTTCTTGAGCAGAACTGGAGTCCTGTCCCAACAGCATTTAAGAACTTCACCAACGGATTCCTTTGGTTTTTGCGTTACAGAAAGCAACTATTATTAAGAAATTCGAATACTGGATTTTTTTCAACCACATTTTCATCTTAAGGACCAACAAACTATTTTTTCACTTGGGTAGAAGTGAGGTCATGTGACAACAACTTTTTCAAGAACTTCGCGAAAGGATTTTTTTTCTTTTTTTGGGGGGTCACTGTTGTCTTATGAGCCAACAAGATACGTTCTGTTCGTACTATTGACGTACTAAAATACTGGTGAAATGAGCGTTTTATATTAAATGATCGCTACACAGCATGTGTCTCAGAGTATATGGCGCCAAAATCACAACGGATTTGGTACATTTTGGCACAACTATTTTGGCGCCGGCTACTTTGGCGCTAAACCCATTTTTGCAATACTCATTTGGCGACGGTCATTCTACTGCTTGGAATATTTCTATTTATAGAAAATTGAAACTTAGCTAACCTAACCTGACAAACTTTACCAAACGTGCTGGCTTCGCATTCACGAGGTCGAAAGATCGGTTCCCGTCCAAGACCGAGAGTTTAAGCTGTTTACTGGCAGGTTACTGCTGTGGTTGGGCACCACAGTGGGGGGTTGGGGCTTGCCCCAGCTGACGAATACCCATTGTATTGTAATGGAAATAAAGGTTTATTAT
>JAXCGZ010005934.1:40000-42500 GCA_037179515.1 Halocaridina rubra | reverse complement strand
ACACCATGCTTCAAATATTGCCATTGAAGATGAGATAGAATATGAGATGAGGCTATGAAATCTGTGTAATCAACAAATGGGAGGTATATATACGCTAAAAATTTACTTATATTGTTGGAGAATTACGTTTTGGATTCATAAAATAAAGGCATAGTATCAAAGACGACTATATTCTTTTTCAGAGTCACAAGACACCATGCTTCAAATATTGCCATAGAAGATGAGATAGAATATGAGACGCGGCTATGAAATCTGTGTAATCAACAAAAGGGAGGTATATATATGCTAAAAATTTACTTATATTGTTGGAGAATTACGTTTTGGATTCAAAAAGTAAAGGCATAGCATCACAGACGACTATATTTATTTTTCAAAGTCACAAGACACCATGCTTCAAATATTGTCATAGAAGATGAGATAGAATATGAGATGCGGTTATGAAATCTGTGTAATCAACAAATGGGAGGTATATATACGCTAAAAATGTACTTATATTGTTGAAGAATTACGTTTTGGATTCATAAAGTAATTGCATAGCATCACAGACGACAATATTTTTTTTTCAAAGTCACAAGACACCATGCTTCAAATATTGCCATAGAAGATGAGATAGAATATGAGATGCGGCTATGAAATCTGTGTAATCAACAAAAGGGAGGTATATATACACCAAAAACTTATTTATATTGTTGGGGAATTACGTTTTGGATTCATAAAGCAAAGGCATAGTATCAAAGACGACTATATATTGTTTTCAAAGTCACAAGACACCATGCTTCAAATATTGCCATTGAAGATGAGATAAAAGATGAGATATGGCTATGAAATCTGTGTAATCAACAAATGGGAGGTATATATACGCTAAAAATGTACTTATGTTGTTGGAGAATTACGTTTTGGATTCATAAAGTAAAGGCATAGCATCACAAACGACAATATTTTTTTTTCAAAATCACAAGACACCGTGCTTCAAGTATTGCCATTGACGATGAGATTAAATGTGAGATGCGGCTATGAAATCTGTGTAATCAACAAATGGGAGGTATATATACGCTAAAAATGTACTTATATTGTTGAAGAATTACGTTTTGGATTCATAAACAAAAACAAAAACAAAAACATTTATTTCCATTTTTTATAATGGTTATTCAACATTAATAGTAACTTATAAGTAGACATGTAATTAAACTAACAAATAAGAGGGTTAGACATATAGTTAAATTAAATGTAGCTTTCATAGAAAATAATAATGCTGTAATAAAAATGTTGCAATAATGTTAATAATAAAGTAGTAAGTATGCCACTAGATACAGGATCGTTATTATCGGCATCATTTCCATATTTGTTTCCTTACAATGAGAATAATTAGTTCTTAATGAGCAGCAACTATTTGTCCAAAAGAAAACTATATAGTTTGCCTTTGAAAGCTGTGAAAGAGGATGCATTTTTAAGATGCTCTGGAATATTATTCCAGAGTGTTGGCCCTTTGATAGTGATCATCTTTGAACCTGCTTCTGTGTTTGTTCTGTGAATAAAGAAATGCCATAACATCACAGAGGACTGTAGTTTTTTCAACGTCACAAGACACCATGCTTCAAATATTGCCACTGAAGATGAGATAAAATATGAGATGCGGCTATGAAATCGGTATAATGAACAAAAGTGAGAAATATATTCTTTAAAAATATACTTGTATTGTTGAAGAATATTGTCTGGATTCTTAAATAAATGTATAGCATCACAAAGGACTTTATAATATTATTCAATGTCACAAGACACCATGCTTCCATATCTCCAATGGAAATAAGATAAAAAAAAAGATAGGGTGATAATGTTGGTATACTTAACAAATGAGAAGACTATACACGCTAAAAATCTATTTATATTGTTGAAGACTTATGTTCTGGATTCTTAAAGTCAAGACATAGCATCACAGAGGATTGCTTAGTTCTACTGAAGACAACATATTCTGAAGTGTGTGTATAGAGAGAGCAGCTTCCATAGAGGTAACAGATCTCTTCACCAGAAAAAAAGATATGACAAGTTAATTTAATTATGCATTTGTTCATGATATTTAGTTCTATGAGGTAATATTTTACCATGAGGAGAGGCATCTACTCTTAGTACCCCAGCTCCAACCTGTTTGTATCCACCCTTATTTGAATGGGGATTAATAGTGACACATAAATCGGAATACACACACACACACACACACACACACACACACACACACACACACACACTGGAACGTAATGAATATTTAAATGACGTATTATATGAATGTACTCGTACAGATTCTCTTACCCAGAACCACCTAAGGATAACATATAGTGGATTAAGCAACCCAGCTTATGGTAGCCGTTGTCAACCCGGCAGACTTAGTGACCTGCTTAGATGTAGGAGAGAGTGAGAGACAATGTTGGAACAGTATCTGTAAGACCTAAGACTTCCCTAAGTATAGTTATTTCCCTCTCACAACTTTAAACATTCTCTCTCTCTC
>JAXCGZ010005934.1:15000-37500 GCA_037179515.1 Halocaridina rubra | reverse complement strand
GGGGAAACAGCCTCGGTATATGTATGTATAATTATAATTATAATAATAATAATATTAATATTAATAATAATAATAATAATAATAATAATAATAATAATAATAATAATAATAATAATAATAATAATAATAATAATAATAATAATAATAGTAATAATAATAACAACAATAATAATAATAATAACAATAATAATAATAATGATAATAATAATAATAATAATAATAATAATAATAATAATAATAATAATAATAATAATAATAACTATAATAATAATAATAATAATAATAATAATAATAACAATAATAATAATATTTCTTGATACTAATCTACAATGAAAAAGAAATAATTCATAAATATAAGAGCAAAAAAAAAAAAAAAATTGTTTTAACTAACAAATCGGAAACGAAATAATCACTGGAAATATCACTGTATTTGTGCCAGTGTGAGACCTTCATATATTTCAGCTCGTTCATGGAAGTTATTTTAGAAGATTTTAAGTCTCAGGATCAGTGTTACCACATTCATTTCAGCTTTGTCCATAAAATTTTAAGCATATATACTCAAAATATACATACATACATACACATCCATCCGTCTGTCCGTCCACCCACGTACATTTATCTATTTATCTATCTATCTATCTATCTGCGTGTGTGTGTGCTTTTGTGTGTGATTACCTAATTGTGATTACCTAATTGTGTTTACGGGAAAGAGCCCAAAGCTCGTATCTTCCCGTCTCCTGATCGGTTCCATTTTTAGACTTAGTGATACTTATCATACCTGTCCTTAAAACTATGGATTGAGGTAGCATTAACTACCTCCTCGCTTAGCGAATTCCAATTATCAACTACTCTTACACTGAAAAAGTATTTCCTTACATCCTGCAAACAAGTTTTCTTCCGAAGCTTCAAACTATGACCTCTAGTTCTAGAGCCAGCCATATCGAAATATCGATCCCTATCCACTCTATCATAACCATGAAGGAATTTAAAGACTGTCACCATATCCCCCCTTACTCTTCTAGCTTCGAGTGATGGCAAGTCTAATTCCCTCAGCCTCTCATCATAACCGAGATTGCGTATTTCTGGCACCAGTTTCGTGGCATGTCTTTGAACTTTTTCAAGCTTAGCTATGTGCTTTTTCAAGTGCGGATTCCAAAAGGGGGCTGCATATTCGAGTTTTGGCCTCACATAGGTTACATAAATATTTCTGAACATTTCCTTGTCCATGTGCCTGAAGGCTACCCTTACATTTGATAAGAATGCATATGCTGCCCTTACTACGCCATTTATATGTATTTCTGGAGACAAATCTGCCAATATGTTTACTCCTAGATCTCTCTCATTTTCTGTCTCCTGAAGTTGTACTCCAGCCACCGAGTAGTCAAGCTTGGGCCTTCTTGCACTTGTACCCATTCTCATTACCTTACATTTTGAGGTATTGAATTTCATTAGCCACTTTTCTGACCACTCATGCAGATTATTTAGATCCTCCTGAAGTTCTCTACCATTGTTCTCGTTTTTTACTTTCTTCACAATCTTTGCATCATCTGCAAACATATTCATGAATGAATTTACAGACTCTGGTAGGTCATTTACATATACAAGGAACAAAAGTGGCCCTAAAACTGAACCCTGTGGAACTCCACTACTAACTCTTCTCCATTCAGACACTGAGTGTCTTACTCTAACCCTCTGTTCCCTTCCTTCTAAGTAAGTTTTTATCCATTCCAAGACATTTCCACCTATTCTAGCCATTGATTGCAGCTTCCTAATAAGTCTCCCATGTGGAACAGTGTCAAACGCTTTCTGGAAGTCTAGGAATATGCAATCTGCCCAGCCCTCTCTTTCCTGTAAGATTTGGCTTACCTCATCATAAAATTCTAATAAGTTTGTTACTGTTGATCTTCCTTCTCTGAAGCCATGTTGCCTCACTGACAAAAAGTTGAAGGATTCCAAGTGAAGAGAGATATGTTTCCTTAGTAGTTTCTCCATAAGTTTGCAAACTATGCTGGTCAAGGAAACTGGTCTATAGTTCAGAGCCGTATCCCTCCTTCCCTTTTTGAAGATAGGTATCACATTTGCTTGTTTCCAGCATCTTGGAATCTCCCCCGACTCCAATGACTCCTTAAATATGATACTTAGTGCCACTGATATTGTGTTTGCGCATTTTTTAAGCACATGAGGGGATATGTCATCAGGACCTGTAGCTTTATGAACATCTAAATCCATCAGCGCTTTGCATACCTCTGTGGCTGTAAGGTTGATGTTCTCTAATACCGGCCCTTGAGCTTCTATCACTGCAATCTGAGGGGGTGGGGTATATTCTACTGTAAATACTGACTGAAACTCCTTGTTCAATTCTTTGCAGATCTCTTCGTCCGTCTCAGTGATGCTTCCATCCGCTCTCTTTAGCCTTAAAACCTGTTCTTTTACCTTCAGTTTTCCTCTGATAAAGCTGTGGAAAAGCTTGGGATTTTCTTTAGCCTTCCTGGTGATGTCCCTCTCATAATCTTTCTCTGCCTCTCTCCTTTTACTTAGGTAGTCGTTTCTTGCTCTTTTGTAGGTTTGCCAGGCATTTATGTTTTTTCTCCTCCTATACCTTTTCCAGCATTTGTCTCTCCACTCCTTAGCTCTTTTACACCCATTATCGAACCATTTCTCTCTGGCATGAATTACACCTACTTTGGTGACAGGTATGCAGCAATCTACTATCTTCCCATATTTCTCACAAAAGATGTCATACATTTCTTGTACAGATTTGTTGTAAAATAAGGTTCTCCAGTCAATAACTGCAAAAAGCTCATTCATTTTGTGTGTGTATGTGTTTATGTGTGCGTGAGCAAAAGAGAGAGAGAGAGAGAGAGAGAGAGAGAGAGAGAGAGAGAGAGAGAGAGAGAGGAGAGAGAGAGAGAGAGAAAATAAACATATGTACTCTCTCTCTCTCTCTCTCTCTCTCTCTCTCTCTCTCTCTCTCTCTCTCTCTCTCTCTCTCTCTCTCTCTCTCTCTCTCTCTCCTCTCTCCTCTATCTCTCATTAAAAAATATATCTTTCATATGCCCGAGCTCTCAGTCAGGTAGGACTGACCTCTGTGTACGTTCATTTTTCACACAGCCTGAACAAATGGATGAGAAATAATGAGATTTAAATGAGGATTAAAAAAAACCACACACACACGCCAAAACGTTTCACACCATTATTGTGACGTCATATCTATCTAGCGAATGAAAAAAAATTATTGTGTTCTCATAAATGATATATATATATATATATATATATATATATATATATATATATATATATATATATATATATATATATATATATATATCCTCGAATATTATATTATTATCAAAGGACTCGAACTTGCTTCACAAGCTACTAAGTCATGCTGCCTAATCCGACCAAGCTACAACAACAAACAGAAATCTGCATATAATAGCAGAGGCAACACATGCAAGCATATACTGGCTGTGATATGATATACAAATTTCTGTGTTGTAGTAGCCCGGTCTGCTATGGAGGCATAACTTTGTAGATTTCGACGCGAGCTCGAGTCCCCTGATGTTCAAAAAGTTTTCGTGAATAATAGTGTGTGTGTGTGTGTGTGTGTGTGTGTGCATATATATATATATATATATATATATATATATATATATATATATATATATATATATACACACACACACCATCACTCGAAGCTAGAAGAGTAAGGGGGGATATGGTGACAGTCTTTAAATTCCTTCATGGTTATGATAGAGTGGATAGGGATCGATATTTCGATATGGCTGGCTCTAGAACTAGAGGTCATAGTTTGAAGCTTGGTAAGAAAACTTCTTTGCAGGATGTAAGGAAATACTTTTTCAGTGTAAGAGTAGTTGATAATTGGAATTGGCTAAGCGAGGAGGTAGTTAATGCTATCTCAATCCATAGTTTTAAGGACAGGTATGATAAGTATCACTAAGTCTAAAATGGAACCGATGAGGAGACGGGAAGATACGAGCTTTGGGCTCTTTCCCGTAAACACAATTAGGTAATCACAATTAGGTAATCACACACACACACACACACACACACACAGAGAGAGAGAGAGAGAGAGAGAGAGAGAGAGAGAGAGAGAGAGAGAGAGAGAGAGAGAGAGAGAGCTGTAATGAATGCAGACATTACAACATTTAACTAATGCATATCAATATTACTAATATTCAAATATCTAAGTGACATCATGTACACTTTATCCTAATTTCACTTGATAACATATTTAGGTCACTTTTTAACCCCAATGACAAATTCTTTTCAATGTTGAGAATCTCATGTTCCCATATCATGGTAATTCTGAGAGCAAATTTTTTTTCCTATATAATTATTTTTGTAGTATTGTTTTTATCACTATTATTTAGGGTCGCTTTTTATATTCTCGTTCTCACGCCGATACATTTATGGTAGGTGGTAGCACGAGGCTAAAATTATATCCCATATATTCATGACAGATTTTTTTTTATTCATCTATTTTTATAAGTATTTTAAGAGCTTTTAAATATGTAAAAATCATGATTTAATTCTACTTATCCATTCCTGGTTGAGTCTTCAAGAAGAAGAGCAGTTAAATTTTGAAATTTTTTTTCGATTTTGATATTTTTAAACTCATCAAAATTATGATATTTCTGGTGCCCTATGCTTTGGTTTCTTTTCATTATATTTATTTATCTATGAATTAAATAAATTATTTATTTATATATGTTTTAGTTCGATTAAAAGAGTTACTTAACAAAAATGGACATCTTACTTTGTGAAAGATTAGGCCTACTTCAGTGCATTAAATTTTCAGTATTTTTTATCTACTTCTGAAGAAATCTATTAACATATTTGCAGTGAAGATGTTGTTCTTGTTGCTGTTGTTTACCATTTTGTGTCACTATTAATCCCTACTCGAATGGGGGTGGACACCGACTGGAGCTGGGGAATCAATCTATAGGCCTTTTCGATAGTTATATTGAGAAGTTAAAATTTAGCAACAAAAAATTTCTAGTATCGCCTTATTTATTGAGACAGGGACCGTGGTAGCTCAGTGGTTAGAGCAATAGACTAAAGAAATGACAAAACCTAGTTCGAGCCCACCGCGGGGCGTTAGGAACTGCATCCTTATTTCCCTAGCTTTCACCTAAATCCACCCTCATTAGAAAGTGGATTAAGAGCGATACAGACTGGTAAACAATGACTTGTCAGCCATTAGGTAATTATCGATATGGTTGTCTTTATCACTGATGTAGAAAAATATATACAGAAGCCTATTATATACTACAGACACAGTGGTTTCTATAGGAAACTCGAGTGCCTTTTTGGACCATTAGTTTCATGGTAATTTTCTAGTGGAGTGCCACAACAAATCTGGCTCTCAAGGAAATCTTAAGATTTTTGTGGTTTTTCTTCTACGCTGATTTGTTAACGTTTTTTCTTTTTCTCTTCGCATCTCATTACTTAACAAACCAGATTTTTGTTTTGTTTTTAATATTATTGTACTTTGTCATAAATAGCTCGTAGCTCTCTATATCACCAATCTGATTTTGGCTTTGTCAATATTCCAGGATCTCTGGATCTCCAACCAAAATTCCTCAGTAATATTTAGCAGCCCTTAAAGACAATTAAGACTCAATCCAGCGAAACCACAAATCAAGAAAAGGCCATCAGATGGCAGCACTTTAACCTCCGCCATCTTCTTAAGAGTGCCTCAAATCATCCTTCCAAAAACCAAAAAACCAAAAGAATGTTTGGGTTAATTTCCCCCTTTGGAAGACTATAAATCAAAGAACTTTCGGTCTGGGATATCTTACGAGACTGCTTATTCAGTCATCTTAATGTGCAGTGATAGGAACACCCATACCAGTTACTTTTACATGAAGAGGGGATCGTTAGCTGAGCTGTGGTGCCAATTAATCAACACATCCCCCATAGACAGTGGCCTTCTTAGGCACTGAAGCGATCGCTGCTTAGTCAAGGACTTTTTTTCTCTGTGATTTTTTTTTTTATGACTGTGTTTTCCTTTTAGTAACAGGTATTTGTGGTTACATTTATCTCTGAAACAGATATGAGGTCATAGATACAGATGTAAAATTTTAGTTAAAATGAAATAAAAGATAAGTAGCTTTATTTTAATGACATTGGAAGGATGTTTAAATGCTTCACCTATAAAGCAAATTAGAGTCTGATATATATTACCTTAAACTTTAATAATTAATAATACACAGGAAAAAAAGACTAACGATTCTTCTTCTTCTTGAATGTTCGAAAACCGGAGCATTCGCCGAACAATCGGACCAACCTGTCAAAAGGTAAAAAATTGGGTTTAATTTGAATCGTGATCTATTCTATAGGAAATCTGCCTCATAAACTTTCCGATGAGAGAGGATATAATTAGAAGAATAAATGATGATATTTCTTCTCCTTCTCTCCGGTATTTTATGAGGCATACATCCTTCCTCGTGACTATAAACTGAGAAGACATTTTTGGAATGTGCATCACAGGTGCAACTTCAATAATATACTGCATGATTATGGAAAATTTGGAGGATCTTCGTGTATTATCAATGGGATAAATAATGGGTAAAATGTTGTCAAAATCTGCATAATAATGCTGAGAAATGCATGGCGTGTGCACTGCAGGTGCAACCTCAAATAAGGCAGGATTATTATGGATAATTTAAAGGATCTTCATATATGGACAATGCAGTAAACAGGGACTATATATGCATATATTAAGAATGCAATAATAAAAGGACAAAAATATCTGATGTAGACATTTGTAAACTGATATATTGTGTATGTGTGTGTGCGTGAGAGAGAGGAGAGAGAGAGAGAGAGAGAGAGAGAGAGAGAGAGAGAGAGAGAGAGAGAGGAGAGAGAGAGAGAGAGAGAGAGAGAGAGAGAGAGAGAGAGAGAGAGAGAGAGAGAGAGAGAGGAGTATTATGAATTTGAAAGTTTTTTTTTTAATTTCCCTCAATTTTATCTATATATATTTTTTTCTTAATTTTATGACCTTTCTATTCAGGCGAACAAGATGTATTCTATTTGGCTGTTAATAATTCATCACATTTTACAACCTAAATTCTTGCTGAGATTTACACTTTTGTCAGGCTCTCATCCCCCCCCTTAAAAAATCTAATGTGGCACTATTATCCTCGGGACCTCTGAATATAGTGCCAGTCTCCCAACCAAAAGATCCCAGTTTCGACTTCTCAAGGTGGCTCATACATATTCTCTTCACCAGAATCACATGTGGATAAGAAGGACAGGGGGTTTGGGATCTCTCTTTCTGTGTTTCTTGCCTAACGGCAGAAGACCCTTGACCACTTATCCAATGGGTGGCCCAAGAGAGTGGTGGGGAGGAATTGTGGAAATCCTTTACCCCCAAGGAGGCTAAGAGGAAAGAAGAGGTATGTTTGGCTTCTGGTGAATGTGTGAGCTTTGACTCGGCCATCCCTCCTTACAAGGGGAATTGCGACTATTGTATAAGTATGGATGCTTAATGGTGAAACAGCGCCTTCACATGATCTCTAAAAATATCTTTTAAGTCAGCAGGTTCAGTGAGAAAACAATTAGATATGTTGAGTCAATGGTGGAATAATACGTGAGCAAGTTTGGGATTCACCGAGTTAAAACTATCAATACTGCAACTCCAATTGAAATACATACATACATACATACATACATACATACATACATACATACATACATACATACATACATACATACATACATACATACATACATACATACATACATACATACATACATACATACATACATACATACATCCATCCATCATCCATCCATCCATCCATCCATCCATCCATCCATCCATCCATCCATCCATCCATCCATCCATCCATCCATCCATCCATCCATCCATCCATCCATCCATCCATCCATCCATCCATCCATCCATCCATCCATCCATCCATCCATCCATCCATCCATCCATCCATCCATCCATCCATCCATCCATCCATCCATCCATCCATCCATCCATCCATCCATCCATCCATCCATCCATCCATCCATCCATCCATCCATCCATCCATCCATCCATCCATCCATCCATCCATCCATCCATCCATCCATCCATCCATCCATCCATCCATCCATCCATCCATCCATCCATCCATCCATCCATCCATCCATCCATCCATCCATCCATCCATCCATCCATCCATCCATCCATCCATCCATCTCATCCATCCATCCATCCATCCATCCATCCATCCATCCATACATACATACATACATACATACTAGGAGTAAACATACTGTCAGATTTGTCTCCAGAAATACATATAAATGGCATAGTAAGGGCAGCATATGCATTCTTATCAAATGAAAGGGTAGCCTTCAGGCACATGGACAAGGAAATGTTCACAAAAATATTTATGTAACCTATGTGAGGCCAAAACTCGAATATGCAGCCCCCTTTTGGAATACACACTTGAAAAAGCACATAGCTAAGCTTGAAAAACTTCTAAGACATGGCACGAAACTGGTGCCAGAAATACGCAATCTCAGTTATGATGAGAGGCTGAGGGAATTAGACTTACCATCACTCGAAGCTAGAAGATTGAGGGGGGCTATGGTGACAGTCTTTAAATTCCTTCATGGTTATGATAGAGTGGATAGGGATCGATATTTTGATATGGCTGGCTCTAGAACTAGAGGTCATAGTTTGAAGCTTCGTAAGAAAAGTTCTTTGCAGGATGTAAGGAAATACTTTTTCAGTGTAAGAGTAGTTGATAATTGGAATTGGCTAAGCGAGGAGGTAGTTAATGCTATCTCAATCCATAGTTTTAAGGACAGGTATGATAAGTATCACTAAGTATAAAATGGAACCGATGAGGAGACGGGAAGATACGAGCTTTGGGCTCTTTCCCGTAAACACAATTAGGTAAGCACATACATACATACATACATACATACATACATACATACATACATACATACATACATACATACATACACACATACATACATACATACATACATATATGGACACATGCATGCATACATATATACATACATACCTACATACATACATACATACATACATACATACATACATACATACATACATACATACATACATACAAAGGCTGTAAACAATGGCTGTAATCCCTCTTGTAAGGGTGGTGGCCGAGTCAAATCATACAAATTCACCAAATGTTCATGTACCACTATCACTCTACTTTAGATAAAGGGTTGCCACAATTTTAAATAAAGAAAAAAAATACCTACTACATCTTGATTGAATATCTTTTCACTTTTAGAATTTTCTCCACAAATGAATTAAATCTATGGCACATTTACCTGTTCTATACTTGTAATTCCGACGTATAGTTTATCCACATCACAGCCTCCAATAAAAAGGTTTATCCACATCATAACCTTCAATAAAAAGGAATTGATTACTCTTATGACCTCCAGAGAGGTTAGGAGTGGAAATTTATTAGGCAAGGTAAGTGTGAGGCCTAATGCCACGCTTTCACTGATGAAGAGGCTTTCAACACCTGCCAATAGAGTGAGGGGAAGGGAGAATGATTAAGGGGAAATTGGAAGATGAAACTATGAAAAATCAGAAGGTAAGTGAGAGGCCTAATGCAACGCTTTCACTGATGAAGAGGCTTTCAACACCTGCCAATAGAGTGAGGGGAAGGGAGAATGATTAAGGGGAAATTGGAAGATGAAACTACGAAAAATCAGAAGGTAAGTGAGAGGCCTAATGCCACGCTTTCACTGATGAAGAGGCTTTCAACACCTGCCAATAGAGTGAGGGGAAGGGAGAATGATTAAGGGGAAATTGGAAGATGAAGCTACGTAAAATGAAGAGGCTTTCAACACCTGCCAATAGAGTGAGGGGAAGGGAGAATGATTAAAGGGAAATTGGAAGATGAAGCTACGTAAAATGAAGAGCCTTTCAACACCTGCCAAAAGAGTGAGGGGAAGGGAGAATGATTAAGGGGAAATTGGAAGATGAAGCTACATAAAATGAAGAGGCTTTCAACACCTGCCAATAGAGTGAGGGGAAGGGAAAATGATTAAGGGGAAATTGGAAGATGAAGCTACGTAAAAACCAGAAGAGAAACAGAGGCAAAAACGATGTGGAAAATTTAGAGGAAAATTTACACTTTGGACTTGCTTAAAAGTATTTCTATCTAAGCCACAAGTGAGATCATGGAAGCATTTTGGATATTTGTTAAGACGAGTGACCTAACTTAACCCAAACCAACCTAACCTAATAATTTAAAGGGTTATCTAACTTTACTTGTTCATCTCTATTTTCTATGAAGAAGGCAGTAGTGCAGATATAATTAAGTTCTAGATGACCTTGAACTGTTTTATCACAGAAATTATCTCAATGACATTTGATCAAGGTTAGGTTAAGTTAGGTCACGTCCTGTTCTGAATTTCAACTGGTGTTATTTGCCGTTTTATGTGACACTACTCACCCCTATTGGAACTGGGGTGGTCACAGACAGGCTTGATCTGGGGAGTTAAGGCTGGATGTCCTTCCTAACGCCCTACGGTGATCTTGAACACGGAAATATATTTTAAATGATTCGTTATTAATACTAGAGACATTGTAATACGAGATATAAAAATAGATTATTGCTATTCATTTTTTTTTCAGTTGCGACTCGGGGGAGGAGGAAGAGTAGGAGGAGGAGGAGGAGGAGGAGGAGGAGGAGGAGGAGGAGGAGGAGGAGGAGGAGGAGAAAAAAGAGTAGAGTTGAAAAAGGAGGAGGAGGAGGAGGAGGAGGAGGAGAAAAAGAGAAGAGTTGAAAAAGGAGGAGGAGGAGGAGGAGGAGAAAAAAGAGAAGAGTTGAAATAAGAGGAGGAGGAGGAGACGAAGGAAAAAAGTGGAGGAGGAGGAGGAGACGAAGGAAAAAAGTGAAGGAGGAGGAGGAGGAAAAATGAAAAAGGAGGAGACAGAAGTTAAAAAAAAAAAGTGAGAAAAAAGGAAGAAAAGAACTACCAGAAATGGAAACGCAGAAACAGAAGAACGAGAGGAAGAGGAGAGATGAAGAATGAGAAAGAAGAAGAAGAAAGAGAAAGAGGGGGTGGGGGTGGAGAGAAAGAGGAGGAAGGAAGGGGAGGAGAAAGAGGTGGATGCTAACAAGGGAAGTGGGAAGAGGAAGTTAAAATGGAAGGGAAATTAAAAGACTCCTCCCTAATCTCTCTCTCTCTCTCTCTCTCTCTCTCTCTCTCTCTCTCTCTCTCTCTCTCTCTCTCTCTCTCTCTCTCTCTCTATCTATCTATCTATCTGTCTACCTATCTATCTATCTATCTGTCTACCTATCGATCGATCGATCTATCGATCTATCGATCTATCTATCTATCTATCTATCTATCTATCTATCTATCTATCTATCTATCCATCCATCCATCCATCCATCCATCCATCCATCCATCCATCCATCTCTTCTAATATTTGTCTACGTATTCCATAGACTTCTCTATCCATCCATCGAACTCTCTGTCCATTCAAGAGCGTCCTGGATCGTTTAAAATGAGAAGAGAAAAGCGTGTTGTGATGTTTACTTTCGTAAGTACTATTAGATTCGTAAGTACTTACATAAGTACTTACATAAATACTTACGCCATCTCTGCCTCACCAAAATGTGAATATTCTTTCGTATTCACTGTTGATATTAGGTGTGACGGTAGCTCAGTGGTAGATTGTCAAGTTTGGAAGCGACTTGGGTGGGTTCGATCCTACCGCGGAGCATCCAGCTTTAATCTTCCCAACTCCAACATGTCTATGTCCACCCCCATTTGAATGGGGACTAATTGGGACACATAAAACGTTAATTCATTCAAGGTTATTATTATATTTTCTTTACATTATTTTATTTTACAACACATTTACTTTCTGTTTTATATGTTACCCCCATTCGGGGGTGGACACAGACTGATTTAAGTTGGGGAATTAAAGCTGAATGCCCATTCTATCAGTCCGGAGTGGGCTTGAATGCAAGTCCGTCATTTCCAAACGAGCATTCTACCGGTACGCTATGGTTGTCTATATTTAAATATCAAAAACTAATATGTAAATATATGTTTGTTTGTTTTGGTTTTACGTCACGGCCTCCCTTTTCAAATAAGGGCTTGGACGGTTACCTTCTTGCAAAGGACTTATTTTGGCAGATGTAATCCTTACCCTGAATGCATGCCCTTGCTAACCTCATACTTTTTTTTACAGAAGTTTTTCATATCACAGCCGCACCGGAGCCGTACTTGTCCTTAGCTACACCTAGATCAGTAAAGATACTGTTTCACCACTAACCTCATACATTTAATGGTTTACCCATTGAGTCTTGCGAGAGGGTCTGGAATACTTAGAAAAAAGTCCCAACAGTGAGGTTCTATTTGGGTGAGGTGGTCAAAGACATGTTGGAGCCGGGGGAATAAGGCTAGATGCCATTCCTAACGCCCAGCAGAGGGATAGAACCCGCTTCATTTGATCCCCGACTGGAACAGTGTACCACTAAGCTACCGCGGCTCAAAGATAATGAAAACAATGGTTTGGTTTTGGTTTCGGTTTTACGTCACGAACTCCCTTTTCAACTAAGGGCTAGGACGGTTGCCTTCTTGCGAAGGACTTGTTTTGGCAGATGTAATCGTTACTTTGAGTGTATGCCCTTACTAACCTCAGCCCGTGACGGGGCGCGAAGCCTCGACCTGCCGCCTCAGAGTCGCGGACGCTACCATTTTGCCACGGTGACTACAAAGATAATGAATACAATATATTTTCCTTATTGATATCTGTTCACATGACGTAACCCAAAAAGACACAGCGGAAACCGGAAACAAACATTTAAATTAGTTGACAAAACAACAACTCATTTCAGATTCAAGTTTTTGAGGTGAATACAGTAATTAAATATTCAGGTAGTCACCGTGGCTCAAGCGGTAGCGTCCGCGACTCTGAGGCGTCAGGTCGAGGGTACGCGCCCAGTCACGGTCTGAGGTTAGCAAGGGCATACACTCAGGGTAACGATTACATCTGCCAAAACAAGTCCTTCGTAAGGATGCAACCGTTCTAGCCCTTGGTAGAAAAGGGAGTCCGTGACGTAAAACCGGAACACAGTAATTATATATTTATAATACAAATAGCAATATTTATCTATTCAAAGGAAGCCAAAACATATGGTTTTGGAAATAAATCATAGAGGAGAATTCATTCATTATTAAGACTAATTACCTCTAATGAGGCGAGGTGGGGGAGGAGTCCAGAGGGGGGGGATTCTGCCCCTCTTTGTTAAGGGGTGAAAATATTAATAACAAATCTGGGAGGAGCTAAGCGTTCCGGAATCGAATATCCGGAATTTAGTAGCGTATCCGGAATATGTACATATATATATTTTTTTTGAAAATATTAAAATAGCTTCTTCGGTGATGAAGAAAGAAGAGGATACAGATAATTACATATTGAGATTTGCAGTCAGCTGTAAAGAGCTTTTAAGTAATATAAATACGGCCAAAAAGGGAAGGTAGGACAATTGCCCCTAGAACAATTGCCCCTTAGGACAATTGCCCCAAGGACAATTGCCCCTTAAAACAATGGCCCATTAGGACAATTGCGTATAAGATAATTGCCCCTTAGAACAATTGCCCCTTTGGACAATAGTGTCTCGGAATATTGCCCCTTAGAACAATGGCCCATTAGGACAATTGCGTATAATTGCCCCTTAGAACAATTGCCCTCAGGACCATTGCCCAAAGGACAATTGCCCCAAGGACTATTGCCCATAACCTAACCTAGTATGAAAAAAATATATTATTCACGTTGAACGTCTAGTTATTCACTACTTCATAATCATATGATGCATTACACTTTAATAAGATTAAGCGGCAATTGCCCGCTTTTACATTAAGAGTTACGAGACTATTGTCCTAGAAGCTCATCTTCTTTCAGCAGGTAAACAAGCAGTTACTCTAAGTTTCATGGTGATGAGTTCTTGGAAGATTTTGCATTTCCGCGAATACATCCTCTATTAGCTAGCAAAGCAGGCGAGCAAGCAAAAAGCTAGCGAACTGAAAAGTAGAAGTTCATGAAGTACGCGAGTTCAGTAGTACTACAAGCAGCTAATTAAAGTAACGTACTCAAATATTCTTGGTTTATATTACATTTCCGAGGGCTCTTCTCGCAGTTAGCAAACCAGCTAAGCACACGAGAGAGAGAGAGAGAGAGAGAGAGAGAGAGAGAGAGAGAGAGAGAGAGAGAGAGAGAGAGAGAGAGAGAGGAGAGAGAGAGAGAGAGAGAAGTTCATCATGTTCCAAGCCAACGCCTTGCACGAAACGCAACTGATGACTTTTTTTCCTCTCCTACGAGACAAAGAGAAGAAGAAGAAGGAGGGGGGAGACACGTGCGACCAACTGATCATATATAAATCCATCAATAAATATGTGATGATGGTGGCACTTCGGATGCTGTCCTGGGAAAAAAAATTGTCATGGCTTCAACGATTTTTATGATATTCATTTATCACGATTAATTTGATATATTTTTTTGTGGATTTGTTGTGGATATTATAGTGAGTTTTTCTTCGAACTCATTATTTAATCTGTTTATGCATGCATTGGCGCCGGAAGAAGATACTGATATATGATGCTCAATAAATTTTAAAATTCTATATTTTAGTTTCTTCTTTAGGCGCGCTCCAACGCACCGACCTTTACCCCGCATCACTGCGCATAAATTGCAATGAGAGTTTTAAAAGACTCCGATCCCACCGCGGGGAGTTAGGAAGGGCATCTAGCTTTAGTTCCGTAGCTCTAACATGTCTGTGCCACACATTGATAGTGACAACATTATTATTATTATTATTATTATTATTATTATTATTATTATTATTATTATTATTATTATTATTATTATTATTATTATTATTATTTTTATTATTACTGTTGTTGTTGTAAATAGACCTGAACAATGGAAATTACATACATACATACATAAATACATACATACATACATACATACATACATACATACATACATACATACATGCATACATATATAAAGTGCTTCCGAAGGAACCACTATATCACCTTTGCTAATTATAAAGAAAAATAATGGAATATCGAAGGTCAATCAATGGCAATATTCAAGGTAAGATTCGTGTAACCTTGAATATCAAGGCCAGGCACTTATTGATCTATGAGGTCAACCTTGACATGAGTTGAGGTCGGAGGAAGGAAAAGTATTCTAAAAAACGGATATCATAAATATCACTTTAAAAATTATCATTACTAGTTCAGTCTAAAGATAGAATATGCTCGTATTCTCTCTCTCTCTCTCTCTCTCTCTCTCTCTCTCTCTCTCTCTCTCTCTCTCTCTCTCTCTCTCTCTCTCTCTCTCTCTCTCTCTCTCTCTCTCTCTCTCTCTCTCTCTCTCTCACTCACTCACTCACTCACTCACTCACTCACTCACTCACTCACTCACTCACTCACTCACTCACTCACTCACTCACTCACTCACTCTCACTCACTCACTCACTCACTCACTCACTCACTCACTCACTCACTCTCTCTCTCTCTCTCTCTCTCTCTCTCTCTCTCTCTCTCTCTCTCTCTCTCTCTCTCTCTCTCGTTTAAACAAGTTTAATAGCAAAGGCTAATAAAGTTGTAACATATGTCTATGTGAATGTATATTTATTTTTGCGCAGGCACACACACACACACACACACACACACCACACACACACACACACACACACACACACACACACATGCATATATTGCTCGAGAGCAATAGAAATGCATATAATAATATATTGCATATATTCCAAATGCAATTATCTATAATATGAAGACTTGCATATAGAATATATCTCGTAGTCACCGTGGCTCAAGCGGTAGCGTCCGCGACTCTGAGGCGTCAGGTCGAGGGTTCGCGCCCCGTCACGGTCTGAGGTTAGCAAGGGCATGCACTCAGGGTAACGATTACATCTGCCAAAACTAAGCCCTTAGCAAGGAGGCAACCATCCTAGCCCTTGATAGAAAAGGGAGTCCGTGACGTAAACCGGAACAACAAGAATATAGAATATATCTTATTTAGCATGGACGCCTGAATAGTGAATTATCGACAATTTAATTAATATTCTATTCTTTATTTACGAGGGCCGCGGTAGCTAAGTGGTAGAGTGCTCGAGACGTGAAGCGACTAACGGGATTTCAAACCCACCGCTGGGCATTAGGATGGCATCCAGTCTTAATTCCCCTGCTCCAACATGTCTGCCCACCCCTATTGTTCCGGTTTTACGTCACGGACTCCCTTTTCTACCAAGGACTAGGACGGTTGCCTTCTGCGAAGGACTTGTTTGGCAGATGTAATCGTTACCCTGAGTGCATGCCCTTGCTAACCTCAGACCGTGACGGGGTGCGAATCCTCGACCTGACGCCTCAAAGTCGCAGACGCTACCGCTTGAGCCCACCCCTATTATGGAGAGTATAAATGACACATGAATTGGGAAATAACTTTATTCGTTAATTATAAATTTAATGCAATGTCCAATCATCAGAACTCAGCGAATCAGCAACTGACTCCACACCTAAAAAGTAACAAATTCGACTATCCCTCTAAATGTTAAACATACAGAATTACTCATTAAAAACTGTATTTAGAAAAATCTCTGTATTCCAGAGCAATAATCCCCTTATAAGGGGGATGGTCGATTCAAAGGAGGGTACTCACAGTCCCCTCGCTCCGCCCCACTTAGTCGACTTTTCCGACACGCAGGGGAACACGGAGGAGGTATTCTTGTCCCCCTATTTACGGGGAATTAAGCAAAATGAGGAAATTCAAAGGAGGGTACTCACTGTCCTCTCGCTCCCGCCCCACTTAGTCGACTTTTACGACACGCAGAGGAACACGGGAGAAGGTTTTCTTGCTCCCCTATTTACGGGGAATTAAGAAAAATACGGAAAAAATATTGGTATCCTGCATGCGATAGATTCTGTGAATGATGAAAGCTTAGTGCGTACGCAAATGATGTATGAGGTCCATGATGGAACAGACTAGATAATCCAGTTACTGGGAGGGAAAGCCAGCTCAGATTGGGGGAGGTTCCATGCCCGGATGAAAGGAGAGGGTTAGTATTTGGAAGGGCATTTAGTGGTAAAAAACTTATGCTTATTCAAGCGACAAGCCTTTAAGACAGTGATTCTTAACCAGGGTTGCGAGGCCGGTTCCCAAGGTGTGCGAAGATGCCTGTGAATAATTAAAGCAAATTATAATTTAATTTTTATTAATATGTACTCTGGATTTTTGTCATGAAAAAAAATGTAAGCTATATGAACGAAGATTGAAAAAAATAAAACGTGGTTTTGTTATTAATACACATCACATCAACTTTGCATTTTTAGCATTTTTTTTGTATTTCAGCAATCGGGGGGGGGGTGCGAGAACTGACTGCTGATTTGAAAGGGGTGCATATACTGGAAAAGGTTAAGAACCACTGCTTTAATAAGGCTAGTGAGAAATAGTAACTCCATGAGCACACTGGAAGGTCTGCAGATTTTTTTTTTACCTGAGGGGAGGGTAAGGATATTTTCTCTGTGTTCCACGACGTGTAGCACAAGTCGACTAATGGGGCGGAGCGAGAGAACTGGAAATCCCCATCTTTGTAGTTTCTTCCTACCAAAGAGGCGAGGTTCTTGCTTTGACTCAACCACCCCCTTTTGTATAAGGATAGACAGATTAATCCCCATTTAGGGGGTGACCACAAGCATGTTGAAGCTGGGGAATGAAGCTGCTGATGAAAATGAATAATAGGACAGAATATTCATGAACTAAGACTTCCGTAAAAAGGGCAATCACCCGTTCCGTCCCGCGGCTCTTCCTGTCAGCAACCAAGGAATAATTATGCGATTCAGTACAATGAAATGACTCCATCATTCAAAAAAAAAAAGTTTTGACCCATATTCATCAAAGTTTAACCAACCTATATATGTCACACCCTTTCATTAATATAATTCTGCGGTTAGGTCATAATGAGAATTAAAAACGTGTAGTGTTTATTCAAGCGTAACTAAATTGAACTTTATGATAGGAAATTATTCGGTATAATTTTCGGACATTTTTGGAGTAATTTCCAATATCCATATGCACGACACAAAGAGAAGCCCTTTTTTTTACAGGTTGGGATAATTTGTTTTCTAAGTCCCACGTCCATAAAATAGTTAATAGAAACAATTTTGGTTATATGCACTAGTAATTCGTTGTTATATGCATATATACATATATACATACAGATATAACTGTCGCAATACCTCCCTGTATGGGCATGGTTGAGTCGAAGCACACACATTCACAAGAAGGAAAACATACCTCGACTCCTCTTAACTCTTTACGAATAAAGGGTTGCCACAGTTCCCCTCCACCACTCAGGGTCATCCACAGGGTAAGTGGGTAAGGTCTTCCGCAGTGGAAGTAAGGTTAAGAAAACTTACAAATATAGGCACTCAGTGCCAGCTACCATGAACATAGGCACAGTACTAAGTACATACTCAGTTTCCATGAGAAATTATTGCATAATTATAGTGTACAAGACTAGTTCTTCCATCAACTGTCTCCCATTTTCTCATTGTGACAGTTGCCTGTAAACACTTGAAAGCAGATTATTTCTCTCCTTCCCAACACTGCTTTATATAAATATATCTGGTATATAGGACACCGCAGAAGATCCTGGTCCACTTACCCTGTGGATGACCCAAGCAGGGTGCTGGTGGTGGTGGAGGGAATTGTGGCAGCCCTCTATCTCCAAGCATTGATTTATGCAAATTTATCTGGTATTTAGGACACGGCAGAAGATCCTGGTCCACTTATCCTGTGGATGACCCAAGCAGGGTGGTGGTGGAGGGAATTGTGGCAGCTCTATCTCCAAGCATCTAAAAGGGGTGATCTAAGTGTAATAGTCTTGTGAATGAGTGTGCTTTGACTCAGCCACACCCTTACAAGAGGGATTGCGACTATTGTATATGTATGTACCGTATGTATTTAGGACATTATATCTGTAAAAAAAAAATTGGAAAAAGTAATTGCAGTATGTCCCGGTACAATACATTCCTTATTCACGAAAAAAAATCGCGAGGGAGTTGAAGTAAAAAAAAGCGCGAAAACAATTTTTCAAACAGATTCTAGCGTATGTCAAGTCTGTCTCGGCTACATGGCATTCAAACATGCATTTAAATGAGTATGTATATAATTCTTCACACATGCATAGCGAATAGCCATACACACGGATGCACATGAATATGTCTTATTATGTATGCATATTTGTACTTATTCTATTATACAGGATTTTATATAAGGTTATGAATGAAGGAATAATACTGTAAACAGAAGCGAAACTTGTAACTTGAGATGTGGTAGGCCTAAAGGTCTTTTTTTTTTATGAGTGTAACACCGGGACGGGCAAAGCAAGCTGCCCTCATCAGACCCTCGCACCAAAAAAAAAACAGTTAAAAAAGTAGCAGCTTAAGGACAAGGCAGAAATATTATTGATAATATTAAAGACAAGTTGAAATAATAGTCAAAAGTACTGAACACCTAGAAATGTGTGCTGCTAGCGGCAGTCGCTCGAAGCAAAAACAGCCCCATTCAAAAACAAAGAATGAGTGCTCTAGACAATCGTTTGACGATCATCGTTGAGCCATGAACGATCATCGTTGAGCGATAATCTCACCGAGCAAAACTTACCTTGAAAGCCCCATTCAAAAACAAAGAATCAGTGTTCTAGACAATCGTCTGAAATAAAGTTTATAACAAACAGCGAACAAAATGCTTTGACTAGGGTGGCCTAGTCAAAGCACACATTCACCAGAAGCTAATAAACCACGTTCACTCTCCTCTTAGCTCCTTGGGGATAAAGGGCTCCAACAATATCCCCCACCACCCTGCTCGGCCCACCACAGAGTAAGTGGGCATGGATCCTCTGTAATGAGTCCCGACAGCCGCAGCTGGTTTACTCTCACTGCTTCATCATATAACGATCTTAACACCCCTGTGGAAGAGGTAACTACTCCAACGGAACCAAGTCCTTACAAAATTAGCCAAGTCAGTAACAGTTAGAAAGGGCATTCACTAGGGGTAACGATCACACTGCTAAAACCAAAGTCCTTTGAAAAGGGGCACCGTCCTAAGCCTGACTAGAAAATAGAGTTTATGAGGCTAAACCGTGTAAGTAATACCTGCTCTAACATTATCATAACAAAAAAAAAAAAAGAAGAAGAACGCCTTCAGCGCATGAAAGAAAAAACATGAATATATGTTTTCAGTCACAATTACTATGCGAAATAAGGGCATTCACTAGGGGTAACGATCACACTGCTATAAGCAAAGTCCTTTGAAAAGGGGCATCGTCCTAACCCTGACTAGAAAATGGAGTTCATGACGTAAAACCGTGTAAGTAATACCTGCTCTAACATTACCATAAAGAAAACATGAAGAAGAAGAACGCCTTCAGCGCATGAAAGAGAAAACATGAATATATGTTTTCAGTCACAATTACTATACATAATAACGGTAAATATACATCCCGTAAAGTCATATTTCCGTTATGTTTGGCATAACCGGAAGTGGAATAAAATGGCACTCTGTCTGTGTTGACTCACAGCATAAACATATGTGATGTGAGGTATTTTGGCACTTGAAAAACCAGTCAAAAGATTCTTTAGAAGTTAACAGGGTGTTAGATGAGGTATTTAAGTATTCGAAGCGACCATTAAATAATCAATTAAAATTTTAATAAGTTTTCAAATGTTTATATAATAGTTGAAGATCTGGTCGAATTTACAAAGGCCGCTTTCACACCAAAGTGGCACGTCACACGTGGCATGCCACGTGGCATGCCAATTGAAAATGAACATCCGGATATATATGAAACCTTTTACACAGAAGTGGCATGACACGTCCTATGTGTCACGTCACACGTGACATGCCAAGTGGCACGCCGGTTGAAAACGGACATCCAGAAATATATGAAACCTTTCACACAATAGTGGCGTGGGACATGGGATGTGTCACGCCACTTCTGTGTGAAAGGTTTCATATATTTCTGGATGTCCGTTTTCAACTGGCGTGCCACGTGGCCTGTCACGTGCGACGTGCCACTTTGGTGTGAAAACTGCTAAAGGATTATATATTTCTATTCAATTGCCACTATGAAAAAGTGCACACGTTCCCCCCCGTATAATTAAATACGTGCGTATAACAAAATCAAGGAAAAAAAAATAGAAAAAGAGGGATGTCTCTTCAGCAAAATCGAAAATTTCTACTTGAATGGTTGTGATTTCTGATTCATATCCGCTGTCATTTTTAACCAAAAAAAAAATAATAATGTTTGAATTTTACTTTCATTGTCAAACCCAAACTTTTGCTTTTAAATAGTATTTTGCTACTGACGAAATAGTATGTATTGCTTTAAGAATAAATTGATGGGGTTATTGTATACATAATCCATCTATTAATGATACCTTCATATCTTAAAATTATTTTCTGTGAGTATTCTTTAAGGGCAACATCATTTTAATACCATGCTTCTTTTCACCAAAAGGTCACATGGAGAAGGTGCTTTCACACCGTGCTTCCAGTCACAGAATCCCTTTTCCCATGGGACGGGTGGAGTGCCCTACCTCCAATTAAGGTGACTCTGATAGGTGAAGGGGGGAATCACCCCCCAAAATCAGCTTGTTAGAGTAGCATTTATCTTCTTATCTCCATCAGAAATTTTCTTTCTTTCTCTCTCTCTTTTTCCAGTATCCTCGCCCTATGGCGGAGGTGTCTCCGAGGGCCAGATTCTTCAAGCGCTCCCATTGGCTGAGTGATTTTCCCAAACCGGCAATGATTGGCTGGAAGCGTTGCCATGACGACGCCAGAGAACCGCTCGCTGGAAGTGTCAACGAGTGAAAGAAGAACACCTCGTTCGCGCCAGTTCTGCCCTGGAAGGGATACGTGGAACATTGCTTTTAAGTAACCTCCGGGCGAGAATTATTTGACACAGGTCGCACCGTTCCATTATAAAGGAGAGATCGCTTTTATAAGGGATTTTTGACACAGTTTATTAATTTTTTTTTGGCCAGACATCCCCATACGACAGTACAGTGTCTCTTTTTTTTGTTATTTTGCGACTATACACTCCAAATGTTTTCTACATCTTAGCAGGATTTTATTCAAGCAAAGGCAGGCCAGGAGCAGGAGACTATAGGGTCAACTTAAATACAGTTAAAATGAGGACGCGGTTAAAGGTAAGTTAAAAAAAAACTAATTATCTTTTCAACACAAATCTAGTTTCTTGTACAAGTAGCGGTACAGGTATCTTTTCTACAGAATTAATTCATTTTTATGTGTCGGTGTTGTTGAATTTTCGCTCAATGCTTTTCTAAAAGTTTCATTTTAATAATTGGCATCATCAAGTACCCAAGTGCCACGAAATCTTTTTTTTTTTTTTTTTACCCATC